>ML179407.1:43362-100565 GCA_004369135.1 Dendrothele bispora CBS 962.96
CTGCCGCCGATGCCGTTTCATTGCTAGAGTTCGGGGTGTCGACGGCTCGGATCGCACGTCCTGGTGCACCAGAGGAACTGGGGGAGGATCTTGGAGCTCCTCTGTTGAAGAGCGGACACTGGTTGGAGATGTGTCCCGGTTGTCTACACCTGAAGCAGGCCTTATCCTTGATCAGCTGTTGTCGTTCATCTGGTGTCAGTTTGGAAAGTGGGGCAGAGAAGGGGCGAGCACCTGGTTCAGTGCTCACAAGAGCGTTAATGGAGGCAGCAGCCGCTCGTCCAGTCGGTGGAGCATTGCCCGAAGGTCTGGCGGTGTGAGGTGGGTTCCAGCGAGCCTTTTCAGCACGACGGGCAAGGTACTCCTGTTGGAGCTCCATAGCTCGAGTCTTGTATGCCGCAAGACCTTCAGGGAGAGGGTAGGTGTTCGAGACTCGGTCGACTAACTTGGGGTGAAGCCCCTTCTTGTAGAAGTACAGGAGTGCCGTCTCATCAAAGCCCGAGTCATTAGCGTATGTCTCGAAGAAGGTATTATACTCATCTAAGTCCATGAGTTTCCCTTCCTGTCTGATGGTCTCGATGGCCGTACGGGCGGCGACGTCATGGGCAGTGGGTTTGAAGTCAGTCCTGAACCTCTTGATGATACTACTTAACGTGGTCCATCGTTTGTCTGCGGCTTCGATATCTTCGTCGTCCTGGTCGTCATCGTACTCCATCAACCGGGCTTCAGCCCATTGTCCTCCAACGTCTCCTTTGAAGAACGAGAGGAAGAGAGAGACCCTATCTTCCTCTGAAGGGTAACGGGCTTTGTTTAAGCGGAGATAATTACGAAACAACGCGAGCCAACGTCGAGACTTGGGCACGTTCGCCCATGAAGTCTTCGGGTTTCTGACCCCTTTCGCCATTCGTCGGGGTAGAGTTAGCAGGGGCGGACATGGTGGCTGGTGGGGTTGTCGGAGGCGGAGGTGGGGCGGCGGTGGTTCAACAATGGATGTTTCGGGATCCGGGGGAGGATGATCAGATAAGGGAGAGGGAGTGGTGGTCGATCGTCCGCGGCGAGGGGAAGAGGAAGGGTCTCGAGGTGGTGGTGTGTTAGCACGTTCACGGATAAAGGTTTCTTGGGGTAGGGTAGGAAGTGCTGCCCACTCGGCATTTACTGAGCGGTTTAGTTGGCCGTACCTATTTGGGCACGGTTGTTGTGGGCACGGTGTCCACTCTTTGCGGGCTTTGGGGTCTTTAGGGAAGTATCTATCCCTTAGGTCAGCGGAGTCAAAGATGTGCGCGCAGTGGGCGCAGACAAGGTCAGGGCGTTTGGGTCCTACGTTAGACGGTGGCGGAGTTGATTGTTGAGCTGAGGAGGATGCAAGGGCAGGGGCAGGGGAGTTCGTGCGAGATGGAAGTTTCGATGCTGGCCTAGATCTAGAGCCTTTGCGGGACATCCACTGGGTTTTCCGGGTTCACAGGTGATACTCGTGCAACGATGTTTCCACTACGATTGTGGAGCAGACGGAGGTGGGAGCGAGGGATAATTGGCGGGGGCAAGGGTGTGTGATAACCAGTGAGGTAGACGGGTCTCGAAGCTTGGACAACAAATTCCTCGGTGATGGCGTCAAAGACTACTCGAATCAGGGAGTATTCAGACAAGGTTACTTCACCTGTGAGCCAAGTCCAGCGATCAGTACAGATCCAAACGTTGTCAAAGGACAAGGGATCAGTCCGGATGTTCGAGGAGTGATTTATATGCTGAACAGAGGTGGTTTCCGAGCTTGGTAGAGGATATGGAGGCTGTCCTGATATGTAGCGTGCGTTAGGAGCAGGCTCGAAGCGAAGTTTAGCCAGGTTGGGTGTGAGGTGAGTGTAAGAAGAGTCCGTTCAAGTGTCGGGAACGATCACTCTCAATGACGACGCCACTCAAGTCACACAAGACAAGACAAGAGAAAGAGAAAAGATAGGTAGAAGTATAGAGGAAAGTAGTTGAGTGAGCTGACTAGGCTCGATACAGCGTAGGTGATCGTACGGTGTAGAGACGAAGTGAACGGACTGGGGAACTACCTACAATGTCTATGAGTACTTATACTGTGGAGAACAAGGGATATGGAAGATAAGGTATCACGGAGACAGAGTATTGATGGAAAAGGCTGTGAGTCGTCTGATGGAAGGGAACAAAGGAAAGAACAAGGTAACTGATGGGAGAAGCAGATGTGGTAACCGAGGTGACTTCTGCTTCTATCTTCTGATCTGAACAGCCTTGACTCCAGGCTTCTGTGGTGATGGTTCGATGGTGAAGTAATACTGTGTCTGGGGTCCCGATGGAGGAAAAAGGATTGATACGGTTCGTGACAAATTCCAGTTTCAAACATTGGTCTTGTGGTCGAGATGCTAATTGTGACAAAACTCCTGCCATAGAAACATGGGGGCATTATGATATTTTTGCTTAGCTTACTAGTGAAACAGATAGGAAGAATTATACATCAGAGGCAATGGCAGCTGTTCTTGTGTGTGAGATGGTTGACAAGTGGATTGTGACCAAAGTAAAGAGTTGGGTCAAAATCTTTATGTCTGAGATAGCCATTCATTTTCTTCAGGAGTGAGGTCAATACAATTCTGAACTTTTCAATTTTTATTCACTTTGGCTTTAGCATTCAAGAATATATTGTGGTCAACATTGTCTAGGTTGACCAGTACAGCGCTCAGTTGGAACTCAATATAGGTGGTGTTTTTATGGCATTTGCTGTCAAAATTAGAGGTTCCCATATTTGGCAAAAAGACTGACATGATCATCCAGATTATCCAACCTTTGTCATTGCTGTTGAGAACCACACTCCAAATGACAATGACCTCAAAGGCACTGATGGTCAATGGACATCACTAAATGATGAGGGTGAGCATGCTTGGGAAGGTGGGGACTTTTGTGCCCTTCAATCTGGCTTTAGAGTTCCAGTTTGTCCTGGTCAGATGCTAGTTTCTTTTACTAGACGTCTTGTTTATTGTGCAACACCTGAACAAGGTGATTAGCTTGTTTTACTTGTTTCATAGACCAGATAGTTTTAAACAATACATTGGAATGGATTAAGAGAGGAAAGCCACCAAGACAGGGTCCAGAGACGTATGAGACTAGAAGAAAACATTAGATACTTTTGTAACCTTCATTTTCTGGAAATATACTTTTTTAGCAAAAACATTTTGTGCACTATTTGAGTCTCTGAGTGTGATATATTTAGATATAGTGCTTTCCCCTACTTTTCTTTTACCCCTAGCTCTGTAAGTTTCTTGTACTGACCAAATTGGAAAGTATGTACTGGTGGTACATGCTATAGATCTAGAGTGAATGCTCATAACTGTCAAATGGCCAGACATTGGCAACCCTGAAAAGTTAATTACTTGCATAGTATAGCTTTTAGAATGAACATGGGAAACCTTAGATTTGTGTTATAAAGCCAATTTTTAATTTCTGCCTCTTTCCCCACTTCTGATTCTTTTTCTGTTAAAATATTTGGTTATGGATCAGAGTCTTTCAGGTCAGCGTAATTTTTTGTTGCAAAGTGCTTTGACTCAAATCCATCAAGATCATGCTGTGAAATTATTAACAGAAATGTGGCCATCTCACATCATTCCCATGAGGATTCCTAATGTCGGCCAACATTAGGAATTCTCACGTTGGCCAATGTTAGGCTCAGAGGATCGACGAACGTTAGGCTCTGCTCGTAGGTGATACCTGACGCGATGGCCAACGTTAGGTTCTGGGCGCTGACGAAGTGCATTTGGAAATGAAGGTATTGGACTTTCAACAATGAATTTAGTGATATTCTTTTAGAAGATATGTACATTATTGAACACTGTAGATAGTACATGATTTGTATATATCGATCTAAACAACTTTTATCAGTAAGAGCCATGAAAAAAAAAAAAAAGTGAACGCACCAGAGACCCAGTATCCCGCTCATGTGCGTTTCAAGCGCTTCCGACTAAAGATAATGAGCTTGCTATGTGTGTTTCGAGCACTTCCAAGAAAGATAATGAGCTTGCTATGTGTGTTTCGAGCACTTCCAAGAAAGATAATGAGCTTGCTATGTGTGTTTCGAGCACTTCCAAGAAAGATTTTGATGTTCTAAGAGTATGGGGGTTCCAAGCATTTTTTGACCATACCATTGACTGCAAGAAGTCAAATAAAAACTTGAGCCCGTGGGCGTTTTGAGCGTGTCCAAGAAAAAGGTGACTTTTCGATTGACAACCCAGGTCCGTGCTATATGAACGAAAAAAAAACTCACCGTTTATGTACAAGATATCTGCAACGATCTGTCAACTCCGTTCCGAAATGCCCTCACTTGCTGAAGACAAGGACAACATTGAGGCAAAAACGACAAAAAAATAAAGAACACACTGTATTCGTTCAAGGCAGATCACCAAATAAACCAAGAACAAGAAGAACACCAAAACCCAGTCTGGCACCAGCTTCATGAACATGGCAATGGTGCAAATATAAAATAGCTTTTTTAAAAGCATCAGTCCTAGAAGAAGCAGCACATCCAAGACAAGTGTGGTGGAAAAGAGTTTGTTGAGCATTCTGGGGCAAAGTGAGTGATGATGGGAGAAAGAAAGAAGGAACTGCAAGAAAAAGTTTTCCTGTTCTTGCTATACATAATGCTCTAAGCCATTACCTCAACCTAACATGTGTTTTGATGCCGAGTCATTAATGACATCATATGTACCTACTACACTCAACACATTGATAGCAGATCCTCCCTTGTCCCACAGACCTATCCAGTGCATTTTTGTGAGAGTTATTACTATAGATAGTGCAAGCCCAACAAGTCATATTTCTAAAAAATCAAAAAAGTCAGAAAAATCAATAATACTGCCTATACAAAAAGATTTAACTAGATGTCAAAGCACATTTTTGCAACAGAAGACTATATTTTTTGATTTGGAAAAATTACATAATGGGTGTGGCTGTAAGATTATATAATTGTTCACATTAATAAATGTACCTTTACTACCTTACAAAGAATAAACAAGCATAACTTCTGAGAAGTCTAGTTAGTTAGTTACAAGTAAAATAGAATGAGTGTCATGAATCATGCCTCTGATTCCCTTTGATGGTCACCCCATCACCTTCTCCTATCATTCCTTTGTACTTTATCATCAGGCAACTGCACAGACCTTTCCATCAGTACCTTGTTTTCATAACACATAGCCACTTCCTTGTTCTCCATAGTACCCTTGTTCTCCTTGTCCGTTGTTCTCTATGTCCTTTGTTCTCTATAGTATAAGTATTCACAGACATTGTAGATAAGCTCCTTAGTCTGTTCACCTCCTGTTTTTACTGTTCAATCACTATTTAGCCCTTGCTTCCTCTTGTTCTTGTCCTTGATCCTTGTTATGACCTGAGTGGCCCTCAGCACTAGTTCCCAGCATCACAGAGTGATTGTTCTTGACATTTGAACAGACTCTATTACACTCACTTCACACATCCACCCTTTGGCCTTTGTCACTCTGGACCCCTTTGGCTTTTATCCACCCTGGACTCCTTGGCACAGCACATTATACTCCATTTTCCAGATTCACCTCTCATCCTTGACCTTGACACAGAACCACCTTTCAGTAGGAAGACCTTGACAATCTGCTGTTGTAACCCAGTACCACCTTTCAGTAGGAAGACCCTTTGATCCCCTTGCCATCTTGTGCCCCAAGTACTTTCCAGTGGTATCTATTTGCCACTTTCACCTTGTTCTTCATCCTTCAACTCTTGCCTTCCAACCACTGACACTCATTTATTCACCATGTTCACCCAAGTCACCCTATCCCTGTTCACCTTGGCCTTGTGTGCCCTGTACTCTTCCTGTGCTCCAGTGCAAGCACAGCCTAAAGAGGGGGTAATGTCATGAATCATGTCTCTGATTCCCCTTGATGGTCACCCCATCACCTTCTCCTATCATTCCTTTGTACTTTACCATCAGGCAACTGCACAGACCTTTCCATCAGTACCTTGTTTCCATGACACATAGCCACTTCCTTGTTCTCCATAGTACCCTTGTTCTCCATAGTACCCTTGTTCTCCACAGTACCCTTGTTCTCCTTGTCCCTTGTTCTCTATGTCCCTTGTTCTCTATAGTATAAGTACTCACAGACACTGTAGATAAGTTCTTCAGTCTGTTCACCTCCTGTCTTTACTGTTTAATCACTATCTAGCCCTCGCTTCCTCTTGTCCTTGTCCTTGACCCTTGTTATGTGTGACCTGAGTGGCCCTCAGCACTGGTTCCCAGCATCACAGAGTGATTGTTCTTGACAATGAGAAGTGTTGGATTTATTTTTGTCTACTTACGGACTGTTCAAGCCGTCGATTCGTTTGGTAGTATAGTTACATATTAGTTTCATTAGTATTTCATTTCATTTCCTTATTTGATACATTACAGACATATATTTACTTCGATCGTACTCCTATATACAGTATATAAGTTACCTACTTCGGTTAGCTTCACCTCAGACGTTGTACTCTCGTATGACTTACTGAGGTGAGCCCCATTATATCTTTTTCTTACTTTACTTGTATTTACAGATACTTTAGTATCTCATTATTCCACAGGTGAATATATCTTAGATGTTGTACTCTCATATATGACTTACTGAGTATCTCATTATTCCACAGGTTATGGGCCCCGCCCCCTAAGCTACTACTTCGTATACTGCAAGCTCGACCCATAAGATGTCTCCCTGTGAATCAACATGCCTCCAAGAGTAGCTCCTGCTAATCCTCTCAATCCTCCTCCTGATCCCCCAGCTTCGTCTGGTTCCAGAGCTCGAGGGAACGTCTCATTCGAGGACGACCCCAGCGAGGAGACTTCTACCCCTTTGACCCCTATGCCTACTAGTATCAACTCCGCTACTCCTGATATTATCTCGGCTCGAATCTGTGAGAACGCAACTACTAGATCCACTCCGGTGGCTGGTGGCGCGTTCATTGAATCAGCAGAACCTATGTCTTCCTCCATGTCTAATCGTATCGACTACTTCTATACCAAGGTTCTGGTAGTCGATGACAAGGGAAAGAACTGGGCGATCTTCAAAGAACGATTTCAGAATGCCAACTTGGCAACTGGAGTTGCCCATCTCTACCTTCGTCACTTCGTTCCCCCTATTCATCCCGATGACCCCGAGTCTACTATGTATCTCAGTCAACTCTAGGTTTACAACACTTGGACTAGACTCGAGAATCTAGCTCGAATCCAGCTCACTCACTGTCTCAGCGACGCAATGTTGCGGAAAGTTACTTGAAACACCAATCGAGTATATGATATTTGTCCAGGAGTTACAAGTGAAGACAGAAGTGGCTATTTTGAACATGAAGACGAGTTGGAAGAATAGGTTGTGTGGAGATAAAGACAACGTTAGGGAATTCTTAGACGAGGATGTGGCATTAGTAGAAGAGATAGAGGATGCCGGAGGACAGGTATCAGATAGCGAGTTGTGAACACACCTTCTCAAAGTCATCTCAGACTCATATCACAACTTTATTGATACTCTGATCGAGTCTAGCGCTATACAGGGCATCATAATTCCTACTTCTCAGCCCGTCGACTCCATCCAAAGACAATACGACTTTAGACAAGACAAATGTCAGACTAAAGCCGTTGCTAATGTGAAGTTGAAGGATCCTAAACCATCTTCCTCTCCCACATCCCATTCCAATAACATCGCTTTCCTATCGGACAGCTCACTCTCTCAACCTCCTAACAACTCTCCGAGGTCAACTCAATCTAATTCAAGCACAAGAGGATCCGGTTAGAGAAATAGAGGGTACAATAGAGGTCAAGGAAGAGCTAGAGGAAGAGGAAACTTTAGTGGTTATCAAAGGAGTTGTTACGAGTGTAGATCTACGGAGCACCTAGCTGCCTGGCATAGGAGCCAGCCCAACGGAGGAAACTCCAATACTTCTAACTCGAATGGTGGGAATTTGAACGTAGCAACTGGATCGAATGCAATACCTCTCGGATCACATGTTGCAGATGAATTGGACTTTGACGAAGAGAAGATCGAACATGCATACGCTGCATGAGTTGAATATGAGTCCAAGAGTAGTGAAGATACCAAGTTTGAGGATAAAGGAGATATCTTCAATGGGCTGGCAGATGTTAACGAGATACTTGGCATTGAAACCAAGATTTCCGTTGGGACACTATCCTCCAAGGAGGAAATTGAAGGCCGAATGAAGGCAGTATATAAGTATATGACTCACACTTATAGTCCCAAAGTTGTAGATGTCAAATTAGAGGATGAGGATGATCTTGCGGAGTTGGAGTTTAATAGATTGGAGGCAGATGGCAAAAGGATAGGTGAAGAGAATGAGGTATTAGAGGAGAATCATTTGAAGGCGCTTTGGGTTTGTTGCGCCGGTCAGACTGTGATAGTCGCATGTCTACACCTTGAGAAGCATGGTTATAACGTTTGGGAAGAGGATTTAGAAGGTGAAGGAGAAGTAGAGGAAGAAGAATGTTTCGGCAACGCTCGAGAAGTTGGCACTGAACCATCTCTTGACAACTTGTTCGTTCCTCTCCCTGACTTGTGGCTAATCCCTAGTGAAGGTATTAGTATCGACGAGTGCCAAATGGCAGCACCAATCCGTTCTCTCTCCACATTCATTCTTGACTCTGGATGCAGTATGCACATAAGTCCTAACGCTGGAATCTTCCTCTCACCTCCTATCCCTTGCGCTCAAAAGACCTTTCGCGCTGCTAATCAGAACCTATTTTCTGGTAACATGATTGGGAACGCTCACCTACTCCTAGAGAATGACTCTTACCTCCCTCTCGACTCTTGTCTATTCGTTCCCAAACTTGCTACTACTTTAGTCTCGATGGGTCGACTTGACGAACTTGAACTTGGCTACAGCATTACCTTCCGAGATGGCCATGCGGTAATCAAGAATGAATACGGAAGAGTAATAGGGAACATACCTAAGTCAAACGGTCTTTATCAAGTTGTAGATGATGGGAATATAGGGCATGCATATGCGACAGTGGAAAAGTTGACGTTAGATGAGTTTCATCACAGGATGGGTCATATTTTGAAGAGGGCCGCACTTCAATTAGTCTGAGAAGGGTTTGTTGAAGGAATAGAGTTGGAAGATCTCAGAGATGATGGAAAGTTGTGCGAGTCGTGCGTGTTTGCTAAAATGGCGAGGAAACCGGTACCTAAGCAAAGGGCGAGTGATTTGGCAAAGGAGTTTGGGGATAAGACGCACTCAGACTTGTGGGGACCATCGCCAGTAGAATCTAAAGGACGAAAATGCTACTTCATTTCCTTCATCAATGATATGTCTCGACTCACTCACCTCCACTTGCTCCGTGAAAAGAGCGAGGCTTTTGAAGCCTACAAGGTGTATGAGGCTTGGGTTAAAGTTCACATGAAGACCGCTGTCAAGATCCTACAGAGCAACTTTGGTGGAGAATACACTAGTGACGAGTTCCTTCATCACTTAAAGCTAGCTGGTACTACTCACCTCACCACTGTCCACGATACCCCCGCAGAGAATGGAGTCGCTGAGAGACTCAATTGACTCTTACTTGAACGTGTCCGTGCCATGCTACACTCTAGTGGTTTGCCGAAATTCCTTTGGGGAGAAGCGATCCATCACGCCGTTTGGTTAAAGAATTGAACAGGTACTAGGATCTTAGGCAGGAAAACACCTTACGAGTTGGCTTACGGTCGCAAAACCAACCTCTCAAAGATTCCTGAGTGGGGAGCAAAGATATATGTTTATGATACCGACACTGGGAAGCTGGGAAGTCAAGTTAAAGTGGGAAGATGGGTTGGATTCAACAGGGATACTGAAGATGCGAGGCAGAGCAAGGGTCATAGAGTTTACTGGGAAGATACGAGGACAGTAACGGTTGAGCAGTCGTTGGTATTTGCGATTGAAGATGTTGAGGAAGCCGAGATTGAGGGGGAGAGCACAGCCACATCCAGTTTCCAATTCAATTCTCAATTCAATCCCGCTTCTACAACAGATTCCAAGGTCACTGTCATTAACTCCGAAATTAATTCCAATACCTCCGTCAATTCAAAACCTCGTCCCAAACTCCGATCTATTGATCAAATCCCTACTGACCATCCTCAACGCATTCAAAAACCCTCTCAATACGTTCAAACCATCCTAGATGGCATCGGAACTACTGGTACTCAATCCCACCTACCAACTGGCCTATCCCCTCCTACTATTCTCGACACTACGTACGTTGAACAAGCTATGGCTGCCGACATAGCTGAATCTGAAGGGATTGAGCTGAAGACGATAGCAGAGGCGAAGAGATCTAGTGATTGAGATAAATGGGAAAAGGCGATTCGTGAGGAATTAGAGAACTTGATGGAGCATGGTACTTGGGAGGTTGTAGAGAAACCGAGAGATGTGAATATAGTTGGATGCAAGTGGGTATTTAAGGTGAAGAAGGATGAGAAAGGGGCAGTCGCAAAGTATAAGGCGAGGTTAGTTGCGCAAGGATTTACACAAGAGTGGGGAGTCGATTATACTGAAACCTATGCGCCAGTCGCTTGTTTATCCTCAATTCGACTCTCACTTGCCCTCACAGCATGTTACGACCTCAAGTAGACGTTAAAGGAGCTTACCTTAACGGCAACCTACTTGAGAACAAACAGATCTATATCAAGCACCCTCCTGGTTATCCCCTTTCCACTAATCCATCTTCTACCGTTCTCAAATTGAGGCGACCTATTTATGGACTCAAGCAAAGCAGACGATATTGGTATATCAAGTTTGGAAAGACGCTGAAAGAGTTGTTGAATATGAAGAGATGCGATGTTGATCAAGCAGTTTTCTATCGACACCAAGATGGTCAACTCATAATCATTGTTGCTTCCATTGACGATCTTACTATCATTGCTTCTACTACAGCTCTCATAGACCATGTCAAAGCCAAGCTTCGTGAAGCTTTCACTATTACTGACATGGGACCTATCCATTGGATTCTTGGAATCCAGGTCACTCATGACCGTACCAACCGCACCCTATCCTTGTCCCAACGCGCATACATCGAGTCTATTGCGAAAGAGTTCGAGCAAGAGAACGCTTGTCCTACTACCCTCTACCGCTGAGTCGGAATATGTGGCAGCTACCAAGGCTGCAAAAGAAGGAATCTGGATTTGTTCTCTCGTTTCTCAAGTCTTCGAACCCACTCTCTCTATTCTCAATTCGCCGACTCTACTTAATTCCGATAACCAGGCAGCTATTGCCCTCTCTCGCGATCATCAATACCACGGAAGAATGAAGCATATCAACATTTGTTTCCATTATATCCGATACGTGATAGAGGAAGAAAAGATTAGGAAAGATTAGGTTAGAGTATTGTCCTACGAAGGACATGGTGGCTGATACTTTGACAAAGGCATTGCCTAGTATCAAAGCGAAGCACTTTGCTATGCAGCTTGGACTCTCTCCGGCTTGAGGGGGAGTGTTGGATTTATTTTTGTCTACTTACGGACTGTTCAAGCCATCGATTCATTTGGTAGTATAGTTACATATTAGTTTCATTAGTATTTCATTTAATTTCCTTATTCGATACATTACAGACATATATTTACTTCGATTGTACTCCTATATACAGTATATAAGTTACCTACTTTGGTTAGCTTCACCTCAGACGTTGTACTCTCATATGATTTACTGAGGTGAGCCCCATTATATCCTTTTCTTACTTTACTTGTACTTACAGATACTTTAGTATCTCATTATTCCACAGGTGAATATATTTTAGATGTTGTACTCTCGTACGACTTACTGAGTATCTCATTATTCTACAAGAAGTGGTCTCACAGTTAGTACAAAATCTATACAGACATAAGCATTTATGCCTGAACAGACCAAGTAGCGGCCAACTGACCGGTTAGTACTCAATCTGTACAGACATAAACACTTGTCTGAACAGACTAAGTGGCAGCCAACTGAGCGGTTGGTACTTAGTCTGTACAGACATAAACACACGTCTGAACAGACTCAGTAGTGGCCAACTGATCAGTTGATATTGAGTCTGTACAGACATAAATGCTTGTTTAAACAGACTCAGCAGTGGCTAACCGACCGGTTGACACTCAATTTGTACAGACATAAGTGTTGTGAGCTCATAGATATGACTAATTGTAGAGAAATTAATATTCTCATACAATCATATAAAGTGTATAGGAAGTCATACATGTACTTCTGTATTGACAGAATATTTGTCATCCAAAAATTGTAATTTCGTTTCAAGTTCAGTATAGGATTTTTACTAGAGAAGTGATCCAAGATTGTCACTGATCTAAATCAACAGAAATTATAATACAGGTTATAACTATTGTTCTATATGATGTTCTATGTATCCTAGATATTTTATCTGATTTTTAAAAGTGCATATCAAGATGTTGTTCAAGTATGAAGGTAGCAAAATGCAAGTTATTGAGCTGTTTTTCAGTAATGATACTATACAGTATCTCTAACTGAGAAGATGTGCATAAAAGATATTTGGCATATCCTATAACATACTATAAACATATCCCGTTAAACTCCGAGGCTGATTTCATGTAATTATACTGATTCCGGGTCGAGTTATTGAGGAGGAGAGTCTGTTAAGTGTCTGTGAAAGGCGTGAGAAACTTTTTGGTGTTCTCCAAGCCTGTCAGCCTGACTTACATCATCAGTCTTCATTATTCTCACACTGTCAAATACTTAACCCAAAAAAGAAAGAACAGATGTTCAGGTCCTTATGTCAGTCTCCCGCCTTTCCTGCTCACTGACCGCTTTCAAGACTGATGAACAATAGAAAGCTTTGAGTCTTGTTTTTTAGTAAGACGACTACATGAGCTCTGGAGTTTATCTTTTGGACAAGAAGCTTTATTATTATTAGTGTCAGTGAGTGTTAGAATTAGAGAGTTATGTCATGAACCACATCATATGGAGCTGGATAATTTATATTGCGCTTGTTTTGAGCTTGCTGCAATCACATAAAGTTGGTACATGGTTTCTACTTACTTTTATACTACTTGTTCACTAGAAATATAGGTATGACAACATATACTACATGATGAGGCAATGATAAAAGTATGATGTTATTTATGGTGAAATAGTGCTGTGGCTACTGTGGCTACTGTGATGTCAACTGGAGTAAAAACAATCAAAAGATCGTAACAATATACATAGCTATCAACTGAGATAGTAAATCAGTTTATCGTAAAATAGAAATTCCAATAGTGAGATCACACTTCGTGAATATACAAAAGAAACCTTGAGTTCTACACAACCACATCATAGCATAAATAGTCTTGATACTGTCTTAAAATGCTTTAATAAATTCAAGTAATATTTCCATATCATCCCGCTCACTTTTTACCGATCATAGAACTGGTTATATGTCACGACCTGACCTAAAAGCAATACACCCCTGCCTATCCTAGGCAACCTGTTGGGGAGTGACAGCGATCGTGCAACAGAACCTGACCCTCTAAGCGTCTAGCGTAATGCGACTAGTCGATATAAGCCTATATCTGACTGTGATTCGTGCGAATAACAATAGCCACAGATATGAGGAACCAGGAACCTAGTGTTGGCGACTCAGACTACGAGCCTAGAAGCTAGAAGAATGGAACTAGTATGGAAACCAAGGAGAATCGCAAGATAGACAGCCTTTGGAGCTGAGTCGACAACGAGAGTGATGCGAATAAGCAAGTCGTCGCCTACCAGGAAAGTAGGATCAATAGAACAAGATGCCCTATGACAACTAAGATTGGATTCTAACTAGTACTGATGGTTATACAAGGTATATATACTGTAAAGTAAAGGAGTACACTCCTAACAGCCATAATGCCTCCTCCTCTCCGTTACCTATAATGTCCGATCATCCCTATGTCATCCGTCAACCCCTGCAATCAGCCAAGTCTTGGTGCCACATAAGAGATCATCCCCTAACGCGTTGTATGCCGTGTTCGGAAGTGCGATTAGTAATGATCTCGTGCCTAATCGCACTTCGGAATAGGAAATAAGTTGTCCTGGTTAGGCGATGTGGCTTCTGGTATGGTGGCGGAGTGGTGGACCAGTGAGTTCATGACATTACCCCCCCTCTAGGAATTATTCGTCCTTGAATAATGCGATTTCCAATGGAGCACCAATAAATCTCCAGATTTGCAAACTTTAACCCAAATCCATGCCGTAATTTGACCGAAAATTCCTGGCAGAAATTCCAATATAAAGTTATCCATTGATCGGTGCCACTCCAGACTTCTCTCTCCAACCACCAACTCCCTCGTCCATGGCCAACCCAACCAGCGATTCAAATGCCCAAGCACCCCCTTCCTTGATTACACCAACCCAGCAACGCGAATGTGCCGAAATACTTGCGACATTTCACGACGCCTACCAACTAGTGGCCATCGACCTCACCCGGCTCAATATCTCGCTACTGTCCAATCCCTCTCCTCGACCTCACCCTCAAATTCAAGAATCTGAAGAGTTCTGCCACTATTTCGCCCTTGCGAACATGCGATTCCGAATGCGGGTCCATCAAATCGCGGGATTAACTGATCGCGAATGCGATTTTGTATCCGCTTTCGACAGCCGGTTAATAGGTGCTTTTTGTTGTTTTGACTATGTGTACCAGTCCCTACTATCCCATGGGCAAGACTCGTTCGATGAAATGACAAATGAGGAGTTAATGGAGGGTAGTCGCAGCTTGATACGATGGGTGAACACATTCATGCGTCCATAGGTTGTGCTCTCCCTTTTTTGATACTGACTTCAGTATGTCCGTCAGGTGTACTTTCTTAACATCGTGTACGACCTCCACCAAAACCATGCTGCTGAGATCTACTGCAATGATTGATTGGTCCATCTCATCCGTTCCACCGAACCGATTGTTGTCAAAATCGCAAATTCCTTCCTTCGAGCTGCCCTCTGGGACTCCGAGGATCCCAAACTTCCTCCTTTTGAGCCTGAACCCATGGTATCTTTCTGCCATCCTTTACCCAAACTCTCCGTTGTCTCCCATGACCTCGCTTATCCAAAACCCTTTGGCGATTCTTCCAACGACTCCATGCGATATCCTCAGCCTGCGACTATGGTCATTAAGAAGTGTAAGACAAAAATTGAACATCAAATCGCAACCTTGATGCACGAATGGCTTGTCCTTGAGGACCCTTCAAACTACGTTGGTCGGCAGATGAGCCTCGCGCTCAAGAGCAATTCGTGATTCGTTGGTGACTTCCTCTGAAGTCAAACACGCCCTGGGTCAAATAAACTTCAAAATGACCCTTTCTACCGGCAACTCAAAAAGCTCTTCCCTATTCCCTCGTATCGAACTCCATATGTTCCCGATCTCAATCACGATGAGAAGGTGTGTCCTGGTTGCGTCGAGTACGCAATTCGCAAACAGAATGCTGTCTCGAAGTCCATCCTCTGCGATTTGGATACAATAGATCCCTCTCTCCAAAATCCTGATGTGGCTATGTCCGGCCCTCAACCAGGGCTCCCGTTGCAACCATTATCACCTTCAGACCCCGAAATCCTTTCCATTCCTCTTGAATCTCTACCCAGAATCAAGAATCATGCTTTTGTCGAGGTGCCGTCACTGAAATTGCAGGGAAAACGGCGTGCTAGGGATCCGACCCCATCTGAGTCTGGTCACCAGATGCAAGAGTACTTTTTAAAAAGTACAGGTCAATTGACCATTGGACTTTTTGATAAGTACGGGTTAACATAGTAGGGCTTATTTGAGCTTGCGAAAGCAAACAGTAGCTGTATACCACCCACTAGGCCTTCGGACCTGCCCAGCAGCTAGCATTTAGGGTTAGGGTTAGGGACAGAATGACTCCAACTAGCCCAGATAGTGTTGCTACCCTTCCACATCCCTTCAAATAGGCAATTCCACTTTGGCAGGGGTCACAATGGTATTACTAAGCCACTACAGCATGATATAAGGCAAGTTTAAACTTATTTTATAATTATTTCTCATTACTTTTTACAAAGTCCAATGGACAATAAACAGCTTCTTTTTAAAAAACCCAATGGAAAAGTATACAGCAACTTTTTAAAAAGTATGCCTGACAAAGTTGTCCTGTACTTATTAAAAAGTCCAATGATTAACTAACCTGTACTTTTTAAAAAGTGTTACCACATCGGCTGATGTGGAAGGGTAGCAACACTATCTGGGCTAGTTGGAGTCATTCTGTCCCTAACCCTAACCCTAACTGCTAGCTGCTGGGCAGGTCCAAATCCAGGGGGGGCAAGTTTTACGATAACCTGACTAATGCTTTTTAAAAAGCCTAGTGGGTGGTATACAGCTACTGTTTGCTTTCGCAAGCTCAAATAAGCCCTACTATGTTAACCCGTACTTATCAAAAAGTCCGATGGTCAATTGACCTGTACTTTTTAAAAAGTACTCTTGCATCTGGTGCTACAACTTCCTAACGGATCTCCCAGATCCGCCTAGACCTCCCACCAGTTTCTCCAGATTCGAAAGGTGTTGTTTTAACCAATCTAGATCTGTGGTGTGTCCATCATTTACCAGATGGAGGTCGACCAAATCTCTAATCCTTTTAGCCCCCGAGGTATATTCCTCCATCAAAAGAGTACCTTCGAACCACCTTCTTTCCAGATCCGAAACCCGATCGCAAAACACCTTCATCCGTTTGGCTGCGAACCAGGGCGTTAAAATTGATAGCAGTAAAATGCTTAAACTTTGGTATGCAGCAAGACACCGAAAACGAAGTCCTGTCGGTTCTAGAACCAAACCAACAAAAACCACGATCAAAGGTACAAGTGTGTGTGTGTCCAAACCTAGTTCAGGCTAGTAGTGCGAGTGGTGCTTAGGTGTAGGAACTGTTTATAAACACACTAGAGCAAGTTACACATTTTCTAGAAGTCAAACTACGAGTAGTCTCAAGTATCTCAAGTGACTTATCACTTTGTTTGGGTATGCAATTACTTTGAGAATCGAAAAATGTAATTGAAAACAAAAGAATGGGGTTTCTAGAAGAAAACCTGAAAGCTATTCCTCTGTACCTAACACACTTGGGTTAAGAGCAAGGCCTCTCACAATCAGGAGACTTTGTAAGGCTAATGGCTTCATCTTTAACACACTTGGGCCAAGATTCTACCAAGATACTTCTCAGAGGGTTGGAAGGATTACAGCTCTGTACCTAACACACCTGGGCTAAGAGCAAACTGAGTCACTTCCAGAGTTTTACATCCTAAGTACACACTTGGGCACTCAAGACGTTGTGACTAGACAGTTCAAATGAACTCTCAAGCCAACAAAACAGTTCTAGAACCAGCAATAGGCTTCTAGAAAAGGCCAGCAAAGTATAATGACTTAAATCACTTGATAAAACGCTCAAAATAAGCCACAAAAGACGATCTTTATAGAGTTATCTCGGACTCTCGAAAAGGTCAAGTGTTAGGACCAGCTTCCTTACGCAGTAGTACGACTAATAGAATTGATTAGACAAAGATAGGTAGAGTCGGGAGTCGGTGAATAATGGAATAGCGGTCCTCGAAACGAAATCCGCTGAGCAGTATGACTATTCAATAGTCCGAATCGGTCGTCGAGATCGAATTAAGTTGTCAGGGTCCTGATCGACAGGGAAGTATTGATGGGTATTGAATTGGCTGTAACCCGAGTTGAGTTGCAGAAACTGGGTATGGCGAGTTGATTGGTGATTGTTGAAGCTAGTTGAGCTTGATAATAGAGGCTGGAATTGACGAAAATAACGACGCTACTGTACACTTTCGAGGGTACTTAGCTTAAATACGAGGAAGAGAAACCAGATAAAAGGTAAGTAAACGGAAACAAATATTTACAAGCTTGTCAGTCGTAGTGAAGGGATTTATATTAGTAAGTAAGCAGAAACTAGTAATTTATCCTGAGGCCGGACAGATTTGTGTTCGAAAGTATTCAGCGGAGAGGGAAAAAGAGAGCGATCCCGACAGGTAAGGATAATGGCCAATCCCTTTTTAAACTCCGAAAGGTGTTGATTGGACGGGAACGGTTTTACCCGGTTGAAGTGGTAACCGGAGTCCCGATGGTCCGTGCGCTGTAACCAGGGCCGAAGGGACGCGTCGTAACAGTTCCCTCCCTTCAAGCCCGAGCCTTCGAGGGCTTCGCCAGGCTGGAGAGTGTTAACGTCGATGCCATCGACCCGTCGAAATCGAGAGAGAGTTGTCATATGGAATCGTTGGTGAGTATCGTCGCGATATGCTCGGTTTTCTAACCTAGGAGCTCTGGCCCAGTTCGAAGAAGAGGAACTCCGACTTGAGCGATGAATGTTGACGCCACATTCATCGCTCAAATTAGCCATAGTCACTCGTGGGCCAAGTGTCGGAGGGATGAGCTCAAAGGATATTGAACAAAGGACTTGGAGCAGTATTAAAGGTGAAGTCCAACATCGCTCATTCCTCATCAACTCCTAACCACTTTTCTCATGAATCATGCCCTTCCAATTCCCAATCACCTTGATGCTCAATCCCCGTTGGAAGCTCGAGAGAGCGAGGGGTCCCTTGGAGCTGGTTTTGAATATCCAGTTCCAGAGTACGTGACTCCCGCTTTGGTCCTGGTTCTTGATATAAATTCTGACGCATCTTGTAGTAATGTCGCAGAGTCAAACGGCGCGGAGGGGGATAGTGGGCGGGGACGTGGAGATTCGCATGCGATGGAGGCGCTTCAGCGGGCAATTGGAGAATGCCGAAACCGAGAGGGATATGCAGTTAAGTGCGTGGATTACTTCGTCGTTTTAACTTGCCTCGATCCTGATATACCTTTTGATTCAGCCAATTGAACTCCGTAAACCATCAATTGACTCGAGCAAACGCAGAGAAAGGTTGGTGTTCCGTCTCTATCATCAGTTATAACGGTCTGATTGTTTGCCCAGGGGTCCTCCTTCGTAGGCTTTCGGATGTCTCCTTCCTTGGTATTAGATTGATCCAAGGAAATCCGATGCCAGCCTTCGGTAGAGTGTATCAGTTTATCGACGAAGCTCTTTTGGGAATCTACGAGGCTACTGCTCGCGTCCGTTCCAACGAAGGTGACGCTGCTTTGATTGCTCTCGAGACAGCCGTGGCTCGTCTGGATGGCTGCTTCTCTTTCTTGCGCCGAATGGAGGTAGTGAGTCGCTTGTTCGTGGGAGGTGGTGCCGAGCGCAAACGCCTTATTCGTGTTTTGTTGGGTAACCTTCCTGCTCGAGTGACGATTCCTTCGTTCAACACGGTGTTAGAACGAACCCGGTTGCCGTTTCCTGTCCCTCGAGCCCCTCGGGCACCCATACTCCCTCCCGTACCCCCTAATTCTCCAGTCACACCTCCTCATCCCGCGTCCGCAGTGTATTCCAACCCTACTACTGCCGTTAGAATCGGAGCCGGTCCCAGCAATGCATGCGGTCAGAAAAGAGTAGCTGAAGACCTGGAAGAGGGCGAAGTGCCTAGCAAGCGTGCTAAGTAAATGACCCCTTGTTTTTCTCTTTTAGCTTTCCTAAATGATTGGTGAGTTGTTCGAATAGTAGGTTTTTCTTATTTTGATCTGACTAGTGGTTCGTTCGGTTGGATTTTTCCGCAGATGGATATTACCATTAGTTCCTCCCCTCGATAGATATTTTCATAAATAAACTCCTTTCTCCACTCTATTCGACCGATCCCTCGTTGAGTTGAAGTCTAGGGGATCTACGGGTTACCTGTTTTTGTGATGGCGTGCTCTTCTCCTGAGTGGGAAATTGTCTTCGTTGGCTCTGTTCTTCGATCTTCTCCCTCTGTTGTGGAGTTAAGCCCACTTTGTTGGGATGTAAGTCTAGGTATCGATCTAAGCACTCGGTTGCCCCGACGAGATGGTCCAGAGGTTCCCAAGTGTCTTCCTCAGGACCAAATCCTTTCCATCGCACAAGAAATTGGACACGGTTCCTAAGCATTCTGGAATCCAAAATCTCCTCTACTTCATATTCTACTTCGGCGTCGACTTCCACGGGTGGAGGCAGAGGTTGGACTCGATTAGGGATATGGTTTGGATGGTGAGGAGATAACAGATTGACGTGGAATACGTTATGGATTCCCGTCATGCTCCTGGGCAGGGCTAACTGGTAAGCATGTGTCAAGATTTTCTTTGTGATTCGAAAGGGTCCCAATCTCTTGTAATCGAGTTTCTTCATGGGTCTCTTTGTCTTGATGTTCTCGGTATTCAGCCAGACCAATGATCCTTCTTTCCAATCCTTCAGTGCATCTCGCCTCTTTTTGTTGGCTTGGGGTTTCGTGAGGTCGTTGGTTGAGCGGATTTGTTCTTTTAGATAGTTCTGGACTTGAGTTAAGTCATTAGCAACCATTTGTGCAGCGTGGTTGTTAATATTTCGCAGGGACAGAGTAAGTCTAGGGTGATATCCTTTATTTGCAAAGAATGGAGTTGTATTGATTGCCGAGTGGGGAGTGTTATTGTAGGTAAATTCTGCCAAAGGCAGTAGGGCGTTCCAATTGTCTTGATCGTAATTGACGAATAAGCGGAGGTATTGTTCCAACGTTTGGTTGGTTCGCTCTGTTTGTCCGTCAGTCTCCGGGTGATAAGCTGTAGAGAGATTCGACCGGATTTCTAATATCTGGCACAGAGACTTCCAAAAGGTCGATACGAAAGTAGTTCCTCGATCAGACACAATGTCGGTTGGCAAACCATGTTTTGAGAATACGTGTTTAATGAAGTGGTGTGCCAAATCTTCTGAAGTGTCCGTCTTGTTGCAGGGTATGAAAATCGCCTGTTTTGTCAATCTACAAACCACGACAAGGATTGAATCGTGGCCATCCGAGAGGGGTAATCCGACAATATGATCCATGGAAATAGAATTCCAGGGTCGTTGACCGATAGGCAGCGGTTTCAGCAATCCAAAAGGCTTTTTCCTGACTGCCTTGGCTCTAGCACACGCTTCGCAGGAGCGTACATACCCTTTTACACTCTTGTGTAGTCCCGGCCAGTAGTAGGTTCTATTGATAAGCTTGATAGTGGATCGAATTCCTGGGTGACCTCGTAACCTGTGGTCATGATGGGCCCGGAGTACGTCCAGTCGTAGTGTACTGGTGTCGGGCACATATACCAACCCTTCCCTCATCAAGAGTCCTCCCTCAAAGGTGAACACGCTGGGTTCCGACGACAACGCAACTTTCTTCTTCTCTTCCCAGTAATGATCCTTGGTTGCTTTCCTTACGCAGTTCAGTTGCAGGTCGTCGTTTAGTATCACATTAGCCAGGAGCTTTTCCAGGGATATCAGTATCTTGTGATTTTGATTTACCCTGTCTTGCTGATCCTTCTTTGGATAGACGTCGGAGCGCCGAGTGAGAGCGTCTGGCTTGGCTCCCAACCGTCCGGGCCTATAGTTGATGGTAAAGTCAAAACCGGACAAGAATTCCGACCAATGGGCTTGTCGACGGCTCAGTTTCTTGGTGGTGGTGAAGTACTAGAGATTATTATGGTCGGTAAATACTTGAACACAATATTTCGATCCTTCGAGGTAGGACCTCCACTGCTTGAAGGCTTCTACGATAGCGAGTAATTCTTTATCGTAGATGTCGTAATTGAGTTCGGCATTGATCATGCTTCGAGCATAAAAGGCCACTGGATGTAGTTCTCCGTTATCGGGATGAGGTTGGGAGAGAATAGCTGCCAAGGCGTAATCAGAGGCATCCGATTCAACGACAATTGGTAGATTTGGATCAAAATGCCTTAGTATCGGTGCCTCTTGGAAGGCCTTTTTTAAGAGTTGGAAAACGTCCTCGCATTCTTTCGTCCATTGCCATTTTATCTTCTTGCTGGTAAGTTGGGTTAACGGTTTCGTGATCCCGGAATAGTTATCTATGAAGCGCCGGTAAAAATTTGCGAATCCTAGGAAAGACTGGAGCTCCTTCAAGTTCTCGGGGCGGTTCCACTTTTGTATTGCTAACACTTTGGAAGGGTCCATCCTGACTCCGTCTGGCGACACGATAACTCCTAAGTATTCCACTGAGGTGGTGTGGAATTCGCACTTTTGGGGTTTTAGGTGGAGGTCGTTAGCGGCCAATCTTCGGAGTACCTCGTTAACTTGTTTGATATGTTCTTCTTGATTGTCCGAGAAGATCAATATGTCATCCAAGTAAACGATGACGCAGACATCGATTAGATCATGAAATATGTCGTTCATGAACCGCTGGAATACGGAGGGAGCATTGGTCAAACCGAATGGCATTACCAAGTATTCGAAAGCGCCGTAACGTGTTCGAAGGGCGGTTTTCCATTCGTGCCCTTCGGCTATACGAATGTTGTTATAACCAACACGGACGTCCAATTTGGTGTAGAGTTTGGCCTTACGGAGTTGATCCATTAGGTTACCAATAAGTGGGATTGGGTAGCGATTTTTCTTGGTTAACCGGTTAAGAGCTCGATAGTCAATGCAGAGACGTAGCGTGCCGTCTTTCTTTTTGGCGAAGAGTACCGGGGCTCCAATAGGAGAGGTTGAGGGTCGTATGAAGCCTTTTCCTAGCATATCGTCCAAATAGTCTTTTAATTCCTTTAGTTCCATTTCCGACATACTGTATAACTTTCCCAACGGGGGTAGTGCTCCGTTGTCAGTCTCGATCTGCATGTCGTAAGGTCGATGTGGGGGCATTGTTTTTGCTTCGTTCGAGGAGAATACTTTTACCCAGTGTCGGTATTCTTCAGGAACGACTTTTTCGAAGATAGTCTTCTCCTCTTGAGTCATTTCTTCTCCTTTCGAATTAACTTCTTGAACCTCAGTGGCGCGGATTGACTCTTGTTCTGTGGTGGGTCTGATTTGAAATGAATAGATCTCACAGCCTTGCCGGATAAGTGTTAGGAAGGGAGCTGCGCCAATTAAACTGATCTTGGGACCTTGAGGTTGTTCCTGTTTCTTCTTCCTTTCTTCTAGTAGAGGGGAAGATTCCTTTGTAAAGGATATGGGCGTGACTGGGGGGTGTGATTTCTTTTTGTCATTTTTTCGAGGTAAGGATTCGAGTGGGGTTTGTGAGAGGGGATTCGAGATTTTCTCGTATTTGAAATAATGTTCGAGCTCGTCTCTATGGAGTAGTACTGGGTCCTCATAGCCTAAGATGGGTAGGATCTCGGGGTAGGATTCTGGAATTTCTTGGATCGTTGGAGAGGGGTTTGATACTTGGTTCGGAATTTTCAAGTTTTGGAGTAGAGTTGCTGATAATTGGGCCCGTCCTTCGAAGGAGAAGGATAGTCGAGTCCAATCAATTGTAGGGTTATACTTTTTCAACCATGGAAAGCCCAGGACTAGTTTCGCTGCGGGATGTAGTCTAGTGACTAAGAGTTCTTCTTCTTGGCGTGTTCCATCTTCGAACAACAATTGTGCTGGCAAACTGTGAGTAATGTTACCGGAGGATGTCGTTGCTCCGTCAAACAGGGTTAAGGATATTGGTTTTTTGAGCTTCGTGAGATGGGTTTTGAATTGTTCTGCTAATGAATAATCAATAAAAGATCGAGAAGCGCCGGAATCGATGAGTGAGGGGATTGATGTAGATTTAGAATTAAAAAGCCGTGTTTGAATTATTAAAGCGTTAGAGTTTTCAGACGAGATTTGAGCTTGAGTGTGTGTTGCTCGTAAGTATTCGTTAATTTCAGGGCTCGGTAGGTCTATTCCTCCCTCTCCTCGAGGTCCCGAGCCCCCTCCCCGTTTCCCTGTTCGTCGGATTCATGTGACAAGAGTTCTTCACAATCCAATTGGTGAAAGTCGCCGTTATCATCAATTGCGTAAAGAACTTCTCCTGAATCATCACATTCCGGTTCTTCCACCTCGAAAGTTGCCTTGGCCATCACCGTGTTCGAGTAGGTCTTACATTCTTTACCAAAATGGCCCCGTTCCCCGCATCGGATGCACAGCCCCTCATTCATTCTTCTGTCTCTTTCCTCGCGAGTGATGCGGAAAACCGTCCCTTTTGCCAGCTGTTCAGGTGCCTGAGCTAGTTTGGCGTGAGTTTCGTTCGATTGCACATTGTTTTTGAACCTAGGGTTATTCGCTAATGTTCCAGGTCCAGGTCCAGCTTGGGCATTGATCTTGGATATAGTTGGGTTGCCCCTTCTAAGAGGGTTCATGTAGGAGTTATTCGTTAACCCTGTTTCTCTGAACGCCTCCCTTGCTCCATCAATGTCTAAGAGCCTTTTCACGCATTCATCGAAGCTTGAAGGGATCCTTCCAACTAAGGTTAGACGGTCTCTAAGATCCCTTCTAATTTGGAGTAAAAGCCGCCATCGCTTTGCTGGATCGTTGTACAATGTTTTCAACGCCGCATCTTTGAATCGGACTATGAAATCAGCGAAAGACTCTCTGAACTGCTGAATTACTTTGTCCAAGCTTGATTGGGCATGCAAAGTTTCGTCGTGAAGACCGAAAAGCCTTCTGAATTCCTTGACGAAGGTTGACCACTCGTGTAAAGCCGCTATAATCAAACCGTTTTCCATTTCTTGCTCTACCTGATTCTGGTAGTATCGGGCCGCTGCACCGGTAAACCATGAAGAGGCGTAAGTCACGCGGGATTGCTCCGTCGAGTAAATTGTGGGTTTAGCCGAAAACATCCGGTAACAATCGCTGAGGAAGGGTCTCCACAATTCTCGATTGCTCCCGTCAAACGCGTTTGGTTTGCGAATCTCAAATTTCGATTCTCTCGCCAATGCGTCCCGAATGCTTTTATCTTCAAGGTTTCCCTTGGCTCGAGTGTTAACAACCACTTCTTCAGCATAGACTGGTACCGAGATACCTCTGGTCGTGTTTGAGTTATCGGTCGGTCCTTCGTTTGGTGGGGGTGAGGGTGGAGGAGATGGAGGGGGAGGAGGTGGAGGGGTGGAGGTGGAGGGGGTCCTGAAGGTGAGCCATCATCGTTACTTCTCTTTTCTCCCTTCTCCTCCCAGCGTCGAATGCGTTCCATGGTTTCCTTCTCGAATTTGCCCATATTGGCAGTCTTACCTTCAGTAGTGGAGTCCAAATTATCCTGATATCGGGACGGGCTAGTACCTTGACTCCTGTTTGTACGTCTGTGAGTCGACATTCTATTGCCCCTGAACCTCTCATCGTTTGAAGATTCACTTTGTCCCCGGAATGCGTTTGAACGAGTCCGAGAGTCGTCGAATGGTCTCTCTTCACTAATCGAAGATAGCGGAGCTGATGGCATGGGGGTTTCATAGATGAAATCACTCGGGGTTTCCTGGTTGTTACCCTGGGTCGAAACGTCAGGATCTATTTCGTTTTCATCCGCTCCCCTGCGTTCGCCCTCTACATCTTCCAAAATGTCTCGTAGTCTCCGTCGAGCCTTGTGGAGATTCTGTTCGGCCTGGTTGTTTCTCGGAAAGGGGGTGTATTTGTACCCTGCAGGACGAAAGTCACCCGGTTTTAAACCTGGTTGAGAAGGAGTTTGATGAGGGGGTAAATCTCTTCTTACTTCCTCCGTTCCTTCCTCTGGTGCTAACGTAGGTTCTTTCTTAGCTGGGCATCTGGGTACTTGATCATGACTGCAACTTCCACAGTTCCTTGCTTGTCGAGGATCCTTGACCCGTCTTCTAGGTTCTTCGACTTCCGGCTCTGCGATCCTTACTCTAGATCCTATAGCAGGATTGCTGGGTCGAATTGGTATCTGACGGTTATTCCATTCCTCCTCTTCCTCTGTCAATTCTCTAACACTTTCCTTCTGTTCGATTACCAATTGAGCGTTTCGTCGAACTTCTTCGGCTAACTCTTCTCTCCAGATTTCTCTTTCCATGGCCCTCATTTGTTCAAGCTGTTGCCAACTTTGCATGGTAACACTAGGTGAACTGAGCCTTCGAGTCGTAAGGTTCCACGGGTCCGGTAGAGAGGGGTCTTCCGGGACAATTAAAGATACATCTGGTTGTCTGACGATCGAATGGAGACGACTTATTTCTCGGTCGTTCTCTGGCTCTCTCAATTGAGAAGCTACCCAAATTGGTAAGTCTATTTCTCTCGCCTCTGCCAAGGCTCGGACAGCTCGCACTTGATCCTCCATTTCCAGCGTCTCTACTCCTCGTATCCCTAATCGCAGACCGAACTGTCTGCACTGTTCTCCGACATCCTCAAGAGCCTCCCCGGGAGTAGCATACCGCCTAGGATGGGAGGAACCGGTCGTCATCGCAGGTTGCGACCGATCTAATGCACTCCCCATCGCGTCCTCGTATTGGGCTTGATAGTTGCTAGGGTGGTTTATTCCTGGTGGAGGGAAGTTAACCTGCACTTCTCCAGAGTAACTCGGGATGTTCACTTGGTCTTGGGGTCTCATAGGTCCCAAAATACGAATTGAAGATTCGTTCGATGAACCGGACGAGTTCCTCCGAGTTGCTGCGTCTAGACGCATAGGAGATCGATGAGGAGAATTGTTCGGGTTGTTTATGGTGATAGGAATTGGGGTTCGGTAGCTCCTTGGAGATCGAGGGTCCGACGTTTCAGTCAACATTTCGCAAACCATTGCTTCTTCCTGTAAGGATCTTGGGATACCTGGAGAGCCGCGCAGGCTTGGCAACCGTTCTTGCTGTTCGAGGTTCTCGCTGAGTCTGATTTCGTCCGCGAGAGTGTCATAGTTTCGACTTGACGGGATTCGATTCCTGACTCTTGGTCGAGTAGGTTCAGGCGTGGGTAGGTACACAGCGGGAATCCTTGGAGCATTGGGGGTGTCCAAACCTTCGTTCCCATCCGAGTCTTTTTGGTTATCCGGTGGTGCTGACGAGGAGTGTAAGGTATGACCCTCTCCTTGAAAGACCGAGCGAGGAGGGGATTCGGAGTGATGTCGAGTTTGGGTTCCTCGACGCCAGTAGCCTTCCGGGGTGAGGGTGCTAAATCCAGAGTTGTGATTAGGATCAGGAGATGGGGTCGAACGGGGTTGATCTTGTTGGGTCTGGGTTTCCGTGGTCGTTTGCGTAGCCATACTGGAGGCGGTGGGAGCGTCGTTATTATGTTAGGACCAGCTTCCTTACGCAGTAGTACGACTAATAGAATTGATTAGACAAAGATAGGTAGAGTCGGGAGTCGGTGAATAATGAAATAGCGGCCCTCGAAACGAAATCCGCTGAGCAGTATGACTATTCAATAGTCCGAATCGGTCGTCGAGATCGAATTAAGTTGTCAGGGTCCTGATCGACAGGGAAGTATTGATGGGTATTGAATTGGCTGTAACCCGAGTTGAGTTGCAGAAACTGGGTATGGCGAGTTGATTGGTGATTGTTGAAGCTAGTTGAGCTTGATAATAGAGGCTGGAATTGACGAAAATAACGACGCTACTGTACACTTTCGAGGGTACTTAGCTTAAATACGAGGAAGAGAAACCAGATAAAAGGTAAGTAAACGGAAACAAATATTTACAAGCTTGTCAGTCGTAGTGAAGGGATTTATATTAGTAAGTAAGCAGAAACTAGTAATTTATCCTGAGGCCGGACAGATTTGTGTTCGAAAGTATTCAGCGGAGAGGGAAAAAGAGAGCGATCCCGACAGGTAAGGATAATGGCCAATCCCTTTTTAAACTCCAGAAGGTGTTGATTGGACGGGAACGGTTTTACCTGGTTGAAGTGGTAACCGGAGTCCCGATGGTCCGTGCGCTGTAACCAGGGCCGAAGGGACGCGTCGTAACATCAAGAATTGGTGACAGAGGACGCAGTCAGGTGTTTCTGTAAGAGTACGAGAAGTTCCTGTGTGCTGTCTGCCAATTCCCTTCCCCTTCTATTGTCCTTCTAGAGCTACTGGTACAGGTATTTATACTTCTAGAAACATAAAAGAAAAAGAAAAACTATAAAAACGTAAATCTGTGTGATATCTGGTCACATTTACTATACTCGGGTAGTAACAGAATATTCTAGGTAAGTCTTGCATTGTTCTAGTCCGTAAAAACCTAATTTATACTACTTGCTTGGGTATATTTGTTCTAGAAACAGCAAAGTTTCTCCATATCCGCTGTCAGGTGGTGAGTTGAATAACCCTTAATTTTGACTCTAGATTAGTGGCGGCCTTTGAAGTCCATTACTAAACCTTCGTCTCGAGCCCTTATTGGTTTACTGCAATATGACTCAGCTCTCCCTATCAGCTGCATGCATTAGTCCGCAGCACTGACCGGTCCGTAAGTGTGGATGCGATCGAAATCACTTCCCATTTGAGTTTGTAATACTCCGATAAAATCCCTGGGGTTCTAGAGCTCGGTTATCTTGGTAAAATATCCGGCTTTCTCTAGATATCGTTTACAGACGGATTGATAGGCTTTTGACTCTCTAGATCACTTCCAGTGATCACTTGTGTCATTATGCGCCACCTCCGAAGGCATCAGGTTAGCCACAAATGTTCCAGTTAGGTTCCAGAACCTCATGCTTGATACATCGAGTCTAGAACCGACTCCTGTTATGTAAAGATTATTATTATATCCTCAGATTGAATGTACAATAGCTTAATCCACCTGATACCTTTATTATGGTACTAGTATTGAGATTCTAGGTTTACCTATAACGATTGTCCTACGAGCCATAATGACTTGGTTCTAGAACCAGTACCATAGTCAGTTCACTTGATTCCAACGTTCTAGGATTTTGAGTAGAGATCTAATCTCAATTGTAGACTTCTAGAAGTAACTGACCATACTTCTAGACACGAAAGCCATTGTCAACATTCTTTGGCTATCAGTTCGGAACTCACTATAGCCCTCACATATTCCATATTTATTTCTAGAGATATCCTATACTTCTAGAACTCCACTAAACATGTCAAAACGCAAAAATACACATCTAGACGCATTAGCGGACCCAACTGCATATTATATTCATTGGCCAGGGCCCCCATGTATTCTCCATAGGATAGCCCCCGTGGTGCGATTCCATCTCCAAACTGGGTGGGAGCATTATTCGCAGTTCTTCTACGCGCTTCCTGTTTTGTCCTAACATATTGGACTACATTCCACTTGTGAAGTAATTTGTTTAATGCTTCCTCACTCTTCCGATTCACAAGGATCTATTGCAACACTTCGGAGTATTCTTCATTAAGAATTTCCTTGAGTGATAGCATCAAATCCTTTTGCGATATGGAATATCTCTCAATGAGATCCAGTTTTAAAGTAGATGTTTGTCGGAAATGATGAATGATGGATGCGATTATCAGCTTTTGGTGTAAGATTCGGTATTGGATAGAGATAGGTGATTGCCTCATTCTTGGAAGCAGGATATTTAGAGCTGAAAACAACCGGCGATTCCATGTGAATATCAAGATATGATGCAAGACGTAGTTTCTAGAGAGTAGTGCGTAATCATATGCGACTATGAGAATAGGTTGCATGAGGTTGCAAATCGAAACAAATACAAATAGTGCCGACTTGGCACAGATCATCCAAAATGCAAGTATAAAGATAATGGCTCCTATAGCCATTGCGTAAGACAAATCGCGGTCCATTGTAAACATGTAGGATCCGGCAACATGTCCGCTGCACTAAAAGGCAGATTTATGAACTGGCAACAGTTCATAACCCAGATCCTATATAAGGAGCTTACAGTAACCTGTACGGCAGGGTGCAAGCTCGTAAACATCTGACTAGGATATTAGTCAGCATGTTTACACCCTCACAACCTTCAAACCACAGCCACCGGGACACGGATGATGGCTCCTGGCCAAGGATGCTTATGTCATATAGGCCACCCCACCCAAGGGTGCAACGGGTTCAGTCTAGAGGGTCCAGTCCGGAGATGGACAGCCGGCAACCTTTGCCCTGACCCGGGTTTGAACCGCCAACCCTTAGACTTGCCCGCCGTAACAGTTCATAAATGTGTAAACATGTAGGATCCGGCAACATGTCCGCTGCACTAAAAGGCAAATTTATGAACTGTTGCCAGTTCATAACCCGGATCCTATATAAGGAGCTTACAGTAACCTGTATGGCAGGGCGCAAGCTCATAAACATCTGACTAGGATATTAGTCAGCATGTTTACATCCATTAGAGGTTCCTTTAGTCTCTAGAGCTAGATTCCAAGAAGATAGATCTTGATTTCAATAGCAAATATGAGTGCTCATATACAGAGTGAATGAGTCGAGTAGGGGATGAGTACTCGTCTGTTAAGGAACAACAAGTCTCGTGTTATAATAGGAGAACTTGATACTAGAAACAAATGTGAATCACAATAAATGTGTCCGGTAAAACAATGAATGAAGGTTGGTGAGATTTTGATCAATGAATGAGAATAGGGGAACGCAACGACAGTGCATGATCGACACTCCTGAACAGTAAGGAGAATCCAATCTACTGTCACGACCTGACCTAAAAGCAATACACCCTTGCCTAACCTAGGCAACCTGTTGGGGAGTGACAGCGATCATGCAACAGAACCTGACCCTCTAAGCCTCGAGAGTAATGCGACTAGTCGATATAAGCCTATATCAGACTGCGATTCATGCGAATAACGATAGCCACAGATACGAGGAACCAGGAACCTAGTGTTGGCGACTCAGACTACGAGCCTAGAAGCTAGAAGAATGGAACTAGTATGGAAACCAAGGAGAATCACAAGATAGACAGCCTTCGGAGCCGAGTTGACAACGAGAGTGATGCGAATAAGCAAGTCGTCGCCTACCACTGGCAGGAAAGTGGATCAATAGAACAAGATGCCCTATGACAACTAAGATTGGATTCTAACTAGTACTGATGGTTATACAAGATATATATACTGTAAAGTAAAGGAGTACACTCCTAACGGCCATAATGCCTCCTCCTCTCCGCTACCTATAATGTCTGATCATTCCTATGTCATCCATCAACCCCTGTGATCAGCCAAGTCTCGGTGCCACATAAGAGATCATCCTCTAACGCGTTGTATGCCGTGTTCAGAAGTGCGATTAGTAATGATCCCGTGCCTAATCGCACTTCGGAATAGGAAATAAGTTGTCCTGGTTAGGCGATGTGGCTTCTGGTATGGTGGCAGACCGGTGAGTTCATGACATTATATATCAAAGATTTTGTGCAATGTCAGTCACAATGAGTTCAGTAATATTGCATGTACATGCTTGTACTTATATATCGGAGCTCTCCATGGTATTATCTTTATATATAATGAGCTTTAGAGGTTGTTGAAGAACCACAAATGTGTGATCTCAAACTTACACATTTTGTGAGTATAAAATGTAAATGAATTTTAACTCAAATCGTTTTAAGTAATGTACATTCTGTTCATTCATACAATGACTATGAAGGCTCATGGTTATTGGTCTACACATATAATAGAGTCTTCTGGTCATTTTTGCTGATTTTTAAAGCCCTCAGAAGTACTGCTATTCAGGTATAAATCGTCAGTTTTGACGGTTTTGAGCTATTTTACAATCTTAAGTTCTGTAACGGCCTAACTACCAAGGAATACTGTGTAAAAAAGTTTCAGAAAGGGCTTCATTATGTATAGAATGTATCTTGACTCATCTGATACAGGGAATGGGAGATTAACCCATATCCTGTAAGGGCAACTCCTGACAAGTGAGGAATACACTCAACAACTGCAGGAGGGGATCTAAAGGGAATATATAATGAGCTAAATACAGAACAAGCAAGTAGATACTCACCTGCAGGAAGGGATCCACAGTGAAAAGACTCAAGGGACTCTCCTGCAGAATGTGACATATATATACAAGGCTGTGAGAATCAATGACTAATACTATACAGCTGAAGGTAAAGTCACACTGAGACTCAGTGTTAAAAGTCATGTGATGTCAGGAGTGACGTGAAGACTCAGTGTCACATCACACTAAGTCTCACATGACACAAGTGATGACCAATGAGAAAGCAATAAGGAAACTAAAGAAAGAGAGAGGTCTACCACCAAACTGATAGTCTGGGACTCTGGGGACATGAAGTACTCTGGAAAGGGGGGGTAAACATCAATAAAGAATGAAGAAAGATGAGAAAGATGTAAGCAATGAACAAAGAGACTGTCACAAGGAGACTGTCCCCTTACATCTCCCAGCTCAACCGATGAGGGGAAGGTGCTTGAAAGTTGCATGGGAATTTACTCAGATGTTACTGAGACACTCCTCCAAAACATCGCTGTGTTGCAGCAAGCTATAGTTATGCTTCTCTATGCCTATCAATATGTAAATGAGCTTACTTTTGCTTTCAATTGCTATACATTAGTATGTCAGTGGTTATTCTAATGATCCTATGAAAGTACAGAACATTCAGATTCTAACATAAGGGGCGGGAAAGCGTTGGGATGATGAGATGGACTCGGATCCATTGACTGGTGTATAAGTATTACTCTTATCTTTCAAATTCTGATGAAATCTTGTTATTTCATGTTTGGATACAATACTCCAGATTATAGATAGGTGTTGTGGCATTACATTTGGAGGTGGGCAACCGCTGCCAGGACCAGATCCTGACTAAGCAGCACTGCCACTCAAGCCTCGCAGGGGAAATTGTCCGCCCACCAAGTCATATCTTACTCACTTCTAGTTGTCTCTTAGCATAGTCCGATGTTATTTTTTTGACCAAAATAATTTTGTGGTAGAGGGGTTTTGCGATATTCCAATTTGCTGAGAATATAAATTTTGGATGTTACCATGAACGGCCAAATATCGCAAAACCCCTCTAGCACTAGACAGATAAATTGAATTTGAGTTGAAAGTACCAAAAACGTCGTGTGAAATGGTAAAATGTTACACGTTTAAACCGGAATTGCTTTTTGCACGACTCTTGACTAATTTAGTGTCACAAACGTGTTATGTCACACGTCAGTGTCACACTTGTCTTCCTCGAAAATCCTCGGTGCATTGTTCTACCGGTCTCAGACAACGCGAGCCCAGGCCAGTAAGTGATGTACTACATTAGTATTATCTATACTCAAATTTGGGCTTTTCTTACCACTCGATGTGGTGCAGTACAATACCTGGGACCTGTTCTCCGGCTTCAAGAGTAATGACCAACGAATATAACAGCAAGTATCGAAATAAATCCAAGAGAAAACCAAGTGCAAGTCAGCTTGGAAATCTAGCAAAAGCAAATACAACCAGGTTGGGCAAAAAGCACGGTCGAGCAAGTAAAGAAAACATACCACCTAGGTGACTATTCAAGTCTCTTCTCCTCGTCCTTCTCTCCTAAGAGACAAAAAAGGAAGGATGCTACAAAGGCCCAGAAGACCGTGGCAGCACTTTCACTGGCTCTAGACAGTACTAAACAGCACAATCGACGTCTGAAAGCGACTGTACAAAAGTTAAAGAAAGAGGTCTGTCAACTAAAGAAGACGGTCAAGATGCAGAAAAAGCAGCTCCAGCACCTTACCAACATGCTTAGAAACTCACAGGAATCATTTTGGGCCACTCATCAGGAGCTTCAACAGATGATTAACCAGGGAAAACGGGCCGCACATCTGTATAGCGAAGATAGATGCTTGCTTCATGAGCACATTGTTGCACTCGAGAAGAAAGCAGACCGACTCAATCGCCTTTGCATGAAAGTGGTTGCAGCCGAACAACGAAAAAATGTTAGCGGCGCTTGGTTGCGAAAAGGTGGTCGGGGTGGCACATATGCTAGACAAGCCCGCAGCCTTGCACGAGAAATGGTCTCTGCTGGATGTGCACGTACAAAGGTTGGAAAAATCATGCAGCTTGTTGCTGCTACCTTTGGAATCCGAATTCAGGCCATCAGTCGATGCACAGTCGGACGCATGGTTCTTGAAGGGGGTGTTGCGGCAAAGCTGCAATCAGCATATGAAATACTGAAGACCGATGGTAAAAATAGACATGCTTACTCTGGAATCCTGTATTGATATTTAATTATTCTAGGGCTTACGATCAGTCAAGACAGTACCTCACACCGGAAACAGAACATCGAGTCTCATCATTTCCACCCTAAAGTTCCTGATTATGAGGTACTCGCTGAGCCCCGAAGGGAGGGAATTGAAGTGGAATCTAGTGTCTTACCTCGCATTCGACTCTTGTGTGTTACCAAACTGAACGACCATTCCAGCAAGGGGTCGATTGACGAATGGAAAGAAGCCATTGCTGAACTTGTTGAATTATACAACCGAAGTCCATTAGCAAAGCGGCTCAACCAGCGTTTTGAAGTTCGAGACTTTCTCCGAGTTCTCAAGGGCATGTGTGGTGATCATGCAAATAACGAGAAGGCGACTGCAGATGGAATTAAGGAATGGAAGCATGAGGAGGCGATCAAGGAGCTTGGAGAGGATACACTCAAAGAAAAAACACTTGCCGAGTTGATACTTTACCTCGCTTCGTGGAATTTGAAGAAGATCGAGAGTGTAGGGGGTATTGCAGTTTGGAATGATTTATCAGTGATGGAACAGGCAGAGAAGGACGCAGCTCTGATGGAAGAAATTGTACATGATCTTGGGCAGGAGGCATATGACAACCTATCGACGGATAAGCGCCGAAAGCTCGATTTGTTCGTTTGGTCTGGATGCTGCATGCATAAAGATCAGAATAGCTTCAAGGGTGGAAATGCGGAGATGATGAAAGAATGGGAGAAGTTAGGAGTGGATCCACCAGTTCTATTGGCAAACAAAACAAATTCTGCAATCCTATACAACGTTTTCGACCCAGCAGGAAATCTTGACAAGCTTGACGAGAACCAGCGACGGGCTTTTGAGGAATCTACACGAGGAGGCGTCAAGGCGATGAACCTGGCCAGTGCTCTTTTCAATAATAAAGATGACAAGAAAGGTCAAGGCGATACTCACGTCAATCTTTTTGGACATCGCTTTCCCGATACAAACAACACTCGGTTCGGTTCACATGCAGACGCCACTGCAGAGGTTGTCAAGCATCTTGATGCATATGTCGACTATGTACGCAATGGCATTCCCTACAGTAAAACCAATGTTACTCACACAAATATCGAAATAAATCTTCGGAATGCACTTGAAGACAAAGTGACACTTACTGAATTATGCGCAATGGTCATATATGCCAATGCTGTTAGCCATCCATACATGCGCATCATTCGAGGCCCTGGACTTGAAGAGACAAATGCACTGGACCTTGGGCCTCTCCATGCTGAAATTTGAGACCATATCCAACATCTTCTCATGGATCCTGACTTGATCTTTGGAGAAAACGCGTCGCACGAATCTGGGAGTCTTGATGGCAAGGAGTGGGAGGACACAGAGGCCATGGAGATGGTTTTTAAGCTTGCTCCAACTCTTCCTCACCTCAAACCGATTACATTGGCTTTTTTCCGTGGTGCTCTTGCGACTTGGATTCGTTTTTCTGTGGAATTTGCGCCCGGTGGTTTGATTGATGAGACATCTAAAGAGGAGCGGCTTTTAGCATGGATGCCACCAACTAACGATCCAAACGAGAGTGCACTGGGTCGCTATCGTGTTACTATGCGTGACAAATCCACACTCTCGCTCCATCAGTACAATGCAGAGGCAATGTACTCACGCAATAAAACCCTCTCTTTCATGTCGGCATTGTTTGAAGATGAAGATCACACATTTGTTATGCAAGAGGCACGCCAGATTGACAGCAGTGGACTTGAGGCAAAGCGTAAGGCTGCTCAGTTGGAGTTCCGTTGTCGAGTCATTCAGATGAACCAGGAAAAAGAAGAGGCAAAGAGGAAAAGGGCAGCACAGTTGCGAGAAAAACTGATGGGAATCCCATTGATTCGGGACCTGTCAGAACTTGAGAATACTCCCAGAGCCGAATTGAATCCTAAAGGTAGCCGTAAGTGGACAGGTAACATTCTTGATGGCCAGCTTGATGCATTACGATTTCGTTTGGTTCCTATTCCACTGAAAAATAGAATGCCGAAAGTAGAAGAGAAGCGGTTGGCATTAATTACAGCCTTCAAGACCTACCTCGAAAAGCTTGCGGATCTCAAGAGGCCTTTTGGTAGCTCTCTGGGAAGTGAAGATATTGTGCCTCAGGACCTTCCAGTGCAGGTGGAATGGCATGATGAAGAGGATGCCGAGATGGAAGAATAAGTAATCATTATTTGGTACTTACTTATTAGTAATAACTACACTTATGTTCTTAACTAAGTACTCTACTTGTACCCATTGCACGTAAACTACTTTCTGATATTCAACGGTACTTCTGGAGTCAATGGAAAGCCATAAACATTGTCAGGATTCCTCGATGATGCTTCTGGACATGTTTTGAGGTGGCGGTGCTGCTTACTCAGCAAATAACTACTTGCAGCGGGTGCCCACCTCCATTACATTGAATCAAGAATACATTGACTTTCTTAGTTCCTTTTCTTGATATATCATGCCATATATTTTCAATGAAAACACAGTGAGTTACAGTAATGGTAGAATAAAAGAGGAATATTATGGGCTATAACTCTCTGTTACTCTAACGTGACTATACTAAAGATAACAGGGATATAATACAGTGATATGTTCTACTGTTATCTGTTATCATTTAATCATTACAATAACAGCAGATCTGTAAGTCATATTATGATGATGATGGTAGGATGCAATCTGTTATCATTCAGTGATGATAAGTACTCAATTCGTACAAAGATAAATACTTACCTATGCAGACAAAGTAACGGCCACTCCATTGGGTGGTACTCAGTCTGTACAGTGATAAATACTGACCCATACAGACTGAGTAACGGCCACTCCACTGGTTGGTACCTGGTTGTACAAAGACCTATATAGTCTGAGTAACGGCCATCCCACTGGTTAGTACTCAGTCCATAATCTACAGACTGAGAAGCAAATCAACCTCAATAACCTTTACAAACTGAATAACAGCCACTTCACTGGTTAGTATTCAGAATGTATTATCTCCAGACTAACAAAACATAAAAATCTGGCTTTACAGACTGACTCAGAGTGGCAGCTTCCCGACAAGCAATCCTACCAAATTCCATATATCGTGCTTGAGCAAGTAACACCTACATACATGCACTGGGTGCAACATCCTGTAATTCCATGAGAATTACAGTGAAATTATGGTGAAATTATGGATTGGAAACATGTCTGTAATTCCAGTGAGATTACAGGGTGACTTTATGAGTTAAAATTTCTATATATGGGCAAAATCTCACTGTAAGTCATCACTGTAATTCCACTAGAATTACAGACATATAGGCAATTCATAATTCCTCTGTAAGTTTACTGTAATTCCAAAAATTTACAGGTTTTTGTACCCAGTGATGTATGTTTTTAGTCCTAAAGCAGTAAGTCATACCAGCCCATTACGTGTTACCATCGAGATATCTACCAAATGTCTGTCAGCTTCTTGCAGCAAACATACTCCATTTGTTGGCCTGTATTCTTTGAATCTTGCTTCCTAGCAACTGTGTATAGCTGTGATTGTTGGACGTAAGTGCCAATTGTGCCAGACTTTTGTAAAACATGAGGACAATGACGCCTCACTTTTGTAAAAACATGAGGAAAACTTAAGACATAAGTTCATTTCGACTAACACTTATTTATCCAGTGAAGACACTGGCTATAAAGGCTGACGTTTTAGTTTTTTTTTTACTCTGACCATGACTTCCGAACCTGTCAGGAAGAAATTTAGAACTGGCGCTTCCAATCCTGCTAGCAACATCACCACCTTCCATGACCTGGGGCTCTCTTTTAGTCAACCTACTGACATTTTGATTTACCACCATGCTGGTATTTCTTCAGATGGCCACCGAGTAGTATCCAGCACTAGCACAGCAGCACCTCTTCGTCCCTGTTTATACACCTCGATTGAGCCACAAGAAGACTGGCAGGTGTTTCAGGAGGACAATAACTGGCGACTGTCAGACACCAACAGTTTTGTCTTCCAAGTAAAAAAAGGTCGGGTCACCAGAGTCCAGAAGAGGAAACTCTTTGCTTCGGTAAGTTCTACAAAGGCTGGACTATCATATCAAACTGAAATTTGGTCAGGATCAACCAATGAAGACCTTTCTTCGGAATCGTGAAGACTATCTTGCCATGTTGACGATCCTGAAAGGACAAGGGGATCAAGTACCAGAGACTTGTCCAACCTGCCCTGGGGATTGTGTTCCTGTGGAACCTACGTTCCGATGCGTTGATTGCTTCGACAACAGGTTGGTTTGCCAGGACTGTTGTGTCACAAGCCATGCGACTAATCCATTACATCGAATTGAAGTCTGTTCTCTCATTCTGTCTTTGTTTAATTGTTGCTAACACTATTATTGTCCTCTACTTTTACAAAATCCTCTCTACTCGCTATCCTCAACTTATACATAAACTGCCTCTACTTGTCCTCAATTTTTACAAAAGTAGTGGAATGGAAAATTCTTTGTCTCTCTGCGTCGACTTGGGTTGGTTGTTCAACTCGGCCACCTGGATGGCTCCGAATGTTACAATCCTACCAGAGGTCTCTCAAAATTCATTGTTGTTGATACGAATGGCATCCATCATGTTCAATTAAATTACTGTGGCTGCAAGAGGTCGATCTCAACTTTGACTGCTGTCCAGCACCAGAAATGGGAGCAACTAATGCGAGTTCGATGGTTTCCTGGAACTCATACCCGTCCAAAAACTGCTTTTGCCTTCCAGATGCTTATGCAGTTTCATATTCTAACGTTGTTAGGGAAAATCAACGGGTTTGATTACTATAGGGGACTAGAACGACTCACTGATAATACTGGGAAGAAGATTCCTGTAAGTTGGTCCGCATTGTTCTTTTCTTGATACTGATATCTCTACAGAACCGTTATCCTACTCTTTTACGGGTTGTTCGTCAATGGTGACATCTGCGAATGCTCCACCAGGGTGGTCATGGCAATGACGGAAAGTGAGAGATAGCAGACACGAAACTGGGTGAACTATTGCATGTCCACGACCAAAGATAAATTTACCTCCAGGCTGGGATACAGCATCATCAGATCGACGGTATGTTATCCTTTGCTTTTGTAAAAGTTGTCACCTGACTTAGTTTATTAGCTTCATCTATAATATGTTCCTTTCTTTCGATGCTTGTTTTCGCCTCAAGAGAAAGAGGATTTCAAGCTGGAGAGCTGATCCAACCCTTCAGGATGGTTGGGCCTATTACATTGAGATGGGGCCATATTTTGAATGGGTCAGAAAGATGAAGGAACAGAAGGAGGTCTGCATCCCTTCCAAAACTGATTTGGCTGAAACTGAGACCTTTCTACAGATGTGCAGTTGCACTGGTCTCACTGCATTGGACCACGCTAACACTAAATTTCACGAAGGGTACGAAGACACAGGCAAAGATGCTGGTGTTAAGAACCGATCAATATAAGTAGCTAGTTGTATGACTTTAAGTGTATTCAAATGTAATGAATAGAATTAGATGATGTAGTCAATCCGGTTCTAATTCTTAAAATCGTTGGGCAGTCGAAGGTTCACATTGAGTACTTATCGGAGGTTGAAATAGGCTTAGAGGTGACTTAATGACTTAGAAACTTAGGTTTGAGAGATGAGAAAGGTAACTTGTTGTATTCAAATAAGTGTCAAAATTACAGTGTTCAATTGTATAGCTACGTTGTACTTATGTCGGTAAGTACAAAGTAACAAGCTAACGTTCCGTAGATACTTTCAGAGCTTATATAGGGGATGAGAGAGTAAATAAGTACAAGTAAAAGGTAAAGAAAAATGAGTAATTTGGTTTATTGGGCGCACTTACGAGTTCAATCAAGTTGGTTTGGCTGGCTGAACTCTATAATGTCAGATGCTTACCATTAGGTGTAATGTCGGCATGTGAAATGACTTGACAGTGATTGGCGTGTCCCTTTGGCATGTCTTTAAGGTTAAATTAAGAGATCTCCGGTCTGATCGGCATCTTCGGTTACTTTCGGGTGGCACTTTAGTGGCATGAAAATAATCGACTCGTAACAGTACCCCCTCATTTAGATCTGAGCCCTCGAAGATCTGCAAGTATTCCTAAGTTTCTTATCCTCATATCTTGCTTCCAAAAATTTCCCATCCTTCATTATGCGCGATGTTTCGTCGACACCTCTGTGAACTTTAATTTCACATGTTAATTACACAACATTCGATATTTTCCTAATTCCGTATTCATTGGACATTTACATTTAGTTATTTGCTCTCCGCGTTTATGCCCCTGACTACAGTATTCCTAGCATGAATGCAAGGAATAGTCAAAAGCTCAGGCGAATGCGAGTAAAAAATCCAATCTCAACTCTTTCTATGATATGGCCAGCACTACTTCTCCTAAGTCAGTCCTCTCTGTCTGTTTGAGTGGGTGTGGACATCCATCGACCAAACAGAAGCCTGATTCTTCGAACCTCTATATCAATCCGCAGTCCGTATATCCCATTTGTTTATTTATCACCGGTTACTTATATCTCCATTTAGTGATTGTCCCTCGAATGTGGATCGTTTGATGGACTCTTGTCCACGAGTTGACCGTGGTTCGACCGAACTCGAACAGGCGATAGGGCGTGAACACGCCTTGATCACCGATTTGGATCAATTGAAAACGGATTATAATAAGTGAGTACCTTCTATACAATTTATTCTTAGTTTCCATCATTTACCTTATTTCTATCAGACTCCGCTTGCGAATTGACGGTGAGGTCCACAACCTCACCACCGCCAACCGTACGTTTTTTTTTAACTTATACTACTTTGATAGATCTCTTGTTCTAATTTGTTTTTTTTTTTTAGACGCTTTGAACCAGATAATCACCACCGCTCAAAAGGACCTTCAATTGGTCTCAAACGTTGCGGTCCAGAGTGTGCACGGGAACCTTACGCATGTTGAGGTGGAGATCATCAACCACGCTAGGGTTCTTGGCAGTGCAATGAGCGCCACTCATTACACCGTGTTGCATGACAATTTACCTGTTATTCAGGATCGCTTCAAGGCCGTCGGCATGGCCTACGACACCTTGACCACATTCTTGAATCAATCCTTCAACTCTTCACGTGCTGTGACTGGGTTTGTCAACGAGCAGGATGGTATTATGGCACAGATTTTGCGTTACGCTAGCGAGGAGGTCCTGGGTCTGGAGAATTTATTGAAATCTACTCTGTGAGTTTGTTCTCTCATCAATTTACATGCCTTTATTGACTTATTCCTTTTTATATCCTTTAGGGCTCCAATTCCCATCACTTCCAATCCTCCTCCATCATTGCTTCAGAGTCAAGCGGTTCTTGCAGGCGCAAGAGTAAATTCTTTTCCCCCACAAATGTTACAAATAGACAATTAGAAACTCAGAGTTTGCACAGAAGTGAGAACGACTATATTGAGCCTACTATAACTGTTACAAATAGACAATTAGAAACTGTAGGCTATAGTATGAGTATCTCGTAATATAAAGTAACAATAGAGACATACCTCAGAGTTCACACAGAAGTGAGAACGACTGAGGATGTAGTTCGACGATCCGTAGCTATATGTAGTAACGTATTTAGGGGTTTTGTAATATGTGTAAACAACGCATGTAACATGTAACATGTGAAAGAAAAGAAAAGAAAAGTTCCTAATAAGGGAACGCATACTGCTGTAGGGTACGTAGGGAACTCGACTTTCAACAACAAACTTTGAACCCTTTCCCTCCTCATCCTCCTCATCCTATCCACGCCTTGCCTCCACTAGTGGCAGTGGTAATCGTAACCACTGCAACCATCGTAAAATGAGAAAGTATGTCCTTTGCTATCCTATTTGTTTACCCCAGTTCTAACGTCTTTAATTTGTTAGGTTTTCCCCGATGTCCGGTCATCCCAAGAAGAACGTATCTGAGTAATTACTGTACTAACTTGTTGAATTAATTTGTTTTTTGAGTAGACAGTAATACACGATCTGTTCCATTCAATTTTGCTGTGTGTAGAATCTCGGAGATCGCCTCTTAGCTCCCATTTCTTGTTGAGATTTCGACTCAGAGGTAGGTGGCTTAGTTACGGTAATAAGGGGTTTTGGAATTCTCTCCCCCCTCTCTAAGGCTGTTAATTGTTCTTTAGTGGCTCTGGGTTTGTCTGGATTACGAGCCTGGAAGTCCAAAATAGATTCAACTGCGTGTTTCAAACCCTTTAATGGCTCCCAGGTGTTTTCTTCCTTGCCCACATCTTTCCATTTTACCAGAAACTTCAAGACATTTCTTTCTATTTTTGAATCTATAATTTGATCAATTTCGTATTCTCCCGTCTCTTCTAACCTTGTTTCAAAAGGTCTACCCTGACTCCGATTGAAATTTTGGTCCTCGTGATATTTTGATAGTAGTCCTACATGGAAAACATTGTGTATACCACTTAATGAGGGTGGTAGTTTCAACCTAAAAGCGTGAGTGGATACTTTCTGAATAATTTTAAATGGCCCAATTCTTTTATAGTCTAACTTTTTCATAGGTCTTTTCATCTTAATATTCTCCGTATTGAGCCACACTAGACCTCCTTCCTGGAATTCATCAGGGATCTCTCTCCACTTTCTATTGGCTTGTTTAGCCGATTTTTCATTAGCCGTTGTAATTTCTTTTTTCAGGTAATCATATGTTTCCTGCAGTTTAACTGCCTGTTGATGCGCAGCGTGATTTTTTACCCCCTTTATGGCAAATGTTAAACGAGGATTGAACCCTTTATTTGCAAAAAATGGTGAGATCCCCGTGGCTGAGTGGGGAGAGTCGTTATAAGCATACTCTGCAAAGGGTAGTAATCCTTCCCAATTATCCTGTTCGTAATTCACAAATAATCTCAAGTACTGTTCGAGTGTTTGATTAGTCCGTTCGGTTTGTCCATCCGTTTGCGGATGATAGGCCGTAGAGAAGTTTAGTTTGATATGTAATATTTCACAGAGTGCACCCCAGAACCTGGAGACAAAGGTTGATCCTCGATCCGATACTATATCAGCAGGTAAACCATGTTTGCAGAAAACATGCTTAATGAAATGTCGTGCCAAATCCTCTGCCGTATCAGTAGTATTGCAGGGTATAAAAATCGCCATTTTACTCAACCGGCATACAATTACCAATATTGCGTTAAATCCATTGAATTCTGGTAGTTCGACAATGTGATCCATAGAGATAGAGCTCCATGGCCGTTGTCCCAACGGCAGGGGTTTTAATAATCCAAAAGCCCTATGCCTGATTGTTTTTGCTTGATTGCATGCCTCACAAGAGAGGACATATTTCTTAACATCTCTCCTGAATTTCAGCCAGAAGTAGGTCCACTGAATTAACATAAGGGTTTTCCCAATCCCCAGATGTCCTCTTAGTTTATGGTCGTGATAATTTTGCATAATGTGCAGTCGTAACCCTGGCGTATCTGGGACATATATTAATCCCTCCCTTAGCAAAAGTCCGTCTTCGAATATAAAGGGACTCTTTTCTTCGGTTTCAGCTAATCTTTTCCCGGCTTCCTTATATGCATCTGTCGAATTTTGAATTTGCCTCAATTCTAATTCCTCATTTACAACTGATTGAGCACACAACCTTTCTGGGGCAATAAGTATCTTTTCGTTTCCTTCATTCCTGCTTGATTGTTCATTCTTTCTTGGGTAAACATCTGCCCTCCTAGTTAATGCATCAGGCTTGCCCCCCAGTCTCCCTGCTCGGTAATTGATTGTAAAATCAAACCCTGAAAGAAACTCAGACCACCTTGCTTGCCTTCTGCTCAATTTTTTTAGTAGTTGTAAAAAATTGTAAATTATTGTGGTCAGTATATACTTGAACAGTGTACTTGGCTCCCTCCAAGTAGGCTCTCCATTGTTTAAATGCTTCAATAATGGCTAACAGCTCTTTATCAAAAATATCATAGTTCAATTCTGACTTTCCCATTGACCTTGCAAAGAATGCAATAGGGTGTAATTCTTGAGTTTCTGGATGTGGTTGTGATAATATAGCAGCTATTGCATAGTCAGATGCATCAGACTCTACAATAATAGGTTGACTTGGGTCAAAGTGTCTCAATATTGGTGCTTTTGAGAAGGCTTCTTTGAGTAATTCAAAAACTGCCTGACACTTTGGAGTCCATTCAAATTTAACATTTTTTGAAGTGAGACTGGTCAGTGGTTTTACTATCCCTGAATAATTATCTATAAACCTTCTGTAGAAATTTGCAAAACCCAAAAAGGACTGGGTCTCCTTGAGAGATCTAGGTATTGGCCAGTTGGTGATAATTTGGATTTTTGAAGGGTCCATGGATATTCCAGTAGGTGATACCAACACACCTAGGTACTCTACTGAGTCCACATGAAAATCACATTTTGAAGGTTTTATGTGTAAGTCATGATCCTGCAATCTCTTTAATACTTCTTGAACATGCTTTACATGATCCTCCTCATTGTCAGAGAAAATGAGTATATCATCCAGGTATATCACCACACAGACATCTATCATATTATGAAAAATATCATTCATAAACCTTTGGAATACTGATGGAGCATTGGTTAGTCCAAAAGGCATCACAAGATATTCAAAGGCCCCATATCTAGTCCTGAAGGCAGTTTTCCACTCATGTCCTTCAGCTACTCTCACATTGTTGTACTCCACTCTCAAATCCAATTTTGTGAATATTTTTGCTCTTCCCAGTCTGTCAATGAGGTCTCCTATGAGAGGTAGTGGATATTTATTTTTGATTGTGACCTTATTAAGGGCCCTGAAATCTATACACATTCTTAAACTTCCATCCTTTTTCTTTGCAAATAAAACTGGTGCTCCAATGGGTGACTTTGAGGCCCTGATGAAACCTTTTCCTAGCATTTCATCTATGTATTCCTTCAAAGCTTTCAACTCAGTTTCAGACATGTTATACAACTTCCCTGGGGGTGGCAAAGGATTTTCCCCAGTGTCAATCGTTACATCATAAGGTCTATGTGGGGGCATACGCTTTGCTTCCCCAGCAGAAAAAACCTTAATCCATGGATGATATGCTGTGGGTACCAATTTCTTATTCTCCTCATCTTCTCCTTCTACTTCCCCTTGGGTGCCTAGTAGATGTTCCTCTTTAATTGGACTATCACTAGGTGTGATATGTAAGGAGTAGATCTCACATCCCTGCTTTATTAATAAGTTAAAAGCAGCTGCATTAACAAAACTGATGTGGGGTCCTTTTCTAGTCTCCTCACTTCCTGGTTGAGTTTTAATTTTTTCTGAACCTCTTGATTCCTCCCTATGCTCCCGTGAATCTCTTATCTTTTCATTGTTCGATCCTGACATTGGACGAAACTTATTTTGCAAATACTCCTCAATTTCTGATTCAGGTATTAATATTGGGTCATCCAAACCCAATGTCATTTTTTGAGGCTCTATCTCCCTCTCTTCCTCTATCTTTACTTGGTAATGGTTTACATTTGTGAATTTTGTTTTGAATAATGATGCCGCTAGTCGTTCCCCCCCTTCAAAGGCAACTGTTAGGCCTCGCCAGTCAATTTGAGGGTTGTGTTTTCTCAACCACGGAAATCCTAGTACTACCTGTGCTGAGGGATGTAGCCTGGTTACTAGCAGCTCTTCAATGTGAACACTTCCATCATCAAACAGTATTGGTGCTTTTAGTGATTGGGTGATGAGTCCGGCTGATGTGGCTTGTCCGTCAAAAAGTGTAAGAGGAATTGGACGTTCGAGTTGTTGTAATTTATGTTGGTATAATTGGGCCTGATCTATATCAATAAATGATTTAGACGCCCCCGAATCAATTAGAACTGAGAGTATTAAGTTAGAGGAGTGATATAATCTAGCTTTTAGGATAATTGCATTGTTTGCTTTTGAAGAGATGGTGGCCATTGGATTTTCTATAGTAGTACTGCGAAGGGTAGCTTGTGGAAGGGGGCTCAGATATCTTCCCCCATCTGACCCTGAGCCCCATTGTCGTTTCCCAATTCAGGTTCGTCATCTTCCTTGTCTCCATCGCAATTTATCTGATGTAAATCCCCATGTTCATCTAATCCATATAGCAATTCCCTATCCTCCTCTTCTTCTTCTATGATAATTCCCATACGTGCCATAGCTTCTTCGAGTGGATCGTTTTCGGGTGGACATTCATTTCCAAAATGTCCGGTTCCACCACATCGTATGCATAACTTGTTATCCATTCTCCTTCGATATTCTGCACAGGACAAACAGATAAAAGGGCGGTTTGAGGGATTGGACGGAGTTACTTGGGCAGCTTTGGCCTGTGCCGAATTATCTTGCTCACTAGTTTTATTGAAATTCCTCGATTTATTCCTATAATTTTGAGTAGTTGGTCCGGGGCCTGCTTGCGCATTTACTTGATCTGTCCTATTTTTTATAGCCGGATTATTAGGAGTATACACTACCGACAGTCCAGCCTCATTAAATGCTTCTCTCGCTCCGTCCAAGTCCAACAATCGTCGGATAACTTCATTGAAAGTAGGTGGTACATTACCTACTAACGTAAGACGGTTGCGCAGGTCCCTCCTAATTTGTCTGAGCATCTTCCAACACAGCGCTGGATCATTATACTGGGTTTTAAGTGCTGCGTCTTCAAATCGCACCAAAAAGTCAGCAAATGTTTCCTCATTTCTTTGGAGAACCTTATCTAACGAGGCCTGCGCGAACAATTGCTCGTCATGAACTCCAAAAAGTCGGCCAAACATTTGTACAAAAGCGTTCCACTCATGCAGTGCTTCCAAGTAGTGTCCCGGTATATCGATCTCCCTTTCCACTAAATTTTGATAGTACCTGGCAGCGGCCCCGGTGAACCAGGATGATGCGTAAGCAATTTTCAATTGATCATTTGAATAGAGTGTCGGTTTCGCAGTGAACATGCGAAAACAATCACTTAAAAATGGCCTCCATTCAGTTCGGTTGCTGCCATCAAACAGGGTAGGTTTCCTTATTTCTAATTTCGATTCCCTAAGTAATGATTCTTTTTGTAATTTGTCCATATCCGAGTTGTTGCTCGAGGCATTATTTCTCTCGCCTTGCGGACCTGGGGGACCCATTGGACCTGGGGGATCAGGTGGGCCTGGGGGACCAGGTGGGCCTGTAGGTCCTGGTGGTCCTGGTGGTCCTGGAGGTCCTCCATAATGAGACTCTTGTCGACTGTTTCCTTCCTGTGATCCCGCGGACTCATCCCTTCCTTCACGACCATTTTCCGACGGTGGTGGCAGACTCGGTGGCGGCTTCCCACCCTTTGGCGTGGATGTATTTCCCCAAATAGTACTATTATTCCATCGTACCTGATCTGGAGATTCTCTAATTTCAGAGATCGTGGGTAAGTTCCTATTTTGGGTATAATTAAAACTCATCCTTTGGTTTGGCGTCTCTCGAGTACTACGTGTATCATTTCTGACTCCTCTGAACTGCCATGGGGGAGTTTGATACTGGTTTTCCCTTCCCATCGACGTTCGACCTGGGTGAGTCGTACCTCCTTGTCTTATATTTGATCTTTCTTCAGTGTTTGAGGTAGTAGTATTCTCTAGATTTATGTTACTTTCCACTGTATCCTCTAGAATGCTTCTCAATGATTGTTGTAGGGCATTGTTCCGTGCATTAATTTGGTTTTCCCTACTCCTAGCCGTTTCACCCGGCCAAGGGGTGTACTTATATCCCTCCGGTCTAGTTTCTCCCGGTTTAATCTTGCTAGGTCCTGGTGTATTGTCATTGGAAGGCTCGTCAGTCTCCTTATCTTCTAGATCCTGAAAAGTTACAACAGGTTCAGCGGAGTGTTCTTCATTTTGTTTTATAGATCCTGTACTATTCCCGCTTCGAGGTTCTTGATTCTTAGCTTCCTGGATATTGTCGTGTCTGGAACTTACCTGTTCAGTCCTTCGACCTTCGCTGGAGCCTTCTCGGAATACTGGATTGCTAGGTCTAATCGTGTCTGCATTACTTACCCGTCCGCTCGTCCGTTCTGTATTTCTGGATGCTACTCTTGATGGCCCTCGCTCTACAAGGACGTTCCGTAGCTCTTGTATGGCCCTTTCGCGAGTAAGTGACTCTCCTGTTAATTGTTCATATCTATCCGTCCCATCTCTCAATAATTGATCCATTTCCGATGGTGCTAGGTCTGATATATTATTAGGAGAGATGCGACGTCCGGGTTCAAAAACGTCTCTACTCATATCTGGCCTCGAACGAGCTATTTCTGGCCTCAAATTCATGGTTTGCTCCTCTACCTCCCTTAATATGCTAGCTATACCACTATTCATTGTGGCAGCGTAGATACGCCGCATCTCCTCTTGATACATTAAGCTTTTTAACATGTTGACGACCGTATCTGGTAAGTGGTCCCAGTTTCCCTCTGCCAACTGTCCAACGTAATTTATGGCCTCTGCATGTGTTAGATACCGGTATCCCTCATGACCTGTCATCCTTGCAAACTCCCTCGCCCTTGCCCCTAATAATGCAAAGGACTCAGTAGGAGTTTGATAGGGTCAAAATATAGTGGTGGAGGTAGTATCTGACTGCGGGGGCCTACGTAGTTCATTAGGGTTTCCCTGTCTGCTGATCAACCCGGAGTTAGGTTCACGGTACGAAGTAAAGTTTACAGGATAGGGTGGGGGTAGCGATCTAGGTTCGCTCCAGTGTGGAGGCCTGGTCAAAGCGCTCCCCATCACCGATTCGTATTGTCTAGTGTAAGGGTGGTAGTTCCATGGTACGGGGGTTTGAGCATAGTATGGTTGAGGCGCTAAGGTCCTTGGCAATGCTATGGGCGTGGTATCTCCTCTTTCCGGTAGGTTTCTCCCAACATCGTTACTAACATAACCTGTCTCTGGGACTGCTGGGAGAATCGGTCGATCAGATTCTCCGCTTTTAGATCTCACTACCTCATTCTCATTATTATTGTCCGAATGATTTGTCGGTGTTTTATTCGATTGTTCTTCTTCATTAATAGCTCGTTGAACAGAGGGTGGAAGTATATTTGATCCTCCCAACCTTGGAAACGAGTCCTCTGAACCTAATCCTTCTGCTCTCCTGATTTGATAAGAGAGTAGGTCCCCAGCATGGGGGGTTGCTTTGATATTGTATGTGTCTGATAATGGGATCTCTTGGGGTGTCGGGTTGGGGTTGGACTCGATGGGTCCTACGATTCGATTCCACTTCCCCCTGGTTCCCTACGCTTCCCATGGGTCTTTCAGCAAACAGTTGAGTTGCTGGGGTAGATCCCAATGTTCTTCCTATTGATAATTCCCCTTCTTCATTTATTGGTTCGTTCCTTCGAGTTGGAGTGGTCCAACTTCCCTGTGGCGTAAGTGTATGGAAGGGTAGATTGCCTTCTCCTTGTTCTTCCGCAGATACCTGGCGAGTCTCCGTCTCCGTTTGTACTCGAGTGGACATTGCTGGTGACGATCGAGAGCTTGTTATTATGTTAAGAACCGATCGATATATGTAGCTAGTTGTATGAATTCAAATGTAGTGAATAGAGTTTAGATGATGTAGTCAATCCGGTTCCTATTCTTAAGATCGTTGGGCAGTCGAAGGTTCACGTTGAGTACTTATCGGAGGTTGGAATAGACTTAGAGGTGACTTAATGACTTAGAAACTTAGAGTTTGAGAGATGAGAAAGATAACTTGTTGTATTCAACTAAAGATCGAAGTTACAGTGTTTGATTGTGTAGCTACGTTGTACTTATGTCGGTAAGTACAAAATAACAAGCTAACGTTCCGTAGATACTTTCAGAGCTTATATAGGGGTCGAGAGAGTAAATAGGTACAAGTAAAAGGTAAAGAAAAATGAGTAATTCGGTTTATTGGGCGCACTTACGAGTTCAATTAAGTTGGTTCGGCCGGCTGAACTATATAATGTCAGATGCTTACCATTAGGTGTATTGTCGGCATGTGAAATGACTCGACAGTGAATGGCGTGTCCCTTCGGCATGTCTTTAAGGTTAAATTAAGGGATCTCCGGTCTGATCGGCATCTTCGGTTACTTTCGGGTGGTACTTCTGTGGCATCAAAGTAATCGACTCGTAACAGTTCCGCAGCCAGATGGTCGGCTAACCGGACCCAAAGTATTGAAGCAGGAGGCGCTCCAGGGACTTATGCAGATCTGAAGAAGGATATTCGCACTGCGTTCAGAGGCGGTAACCAGGAAGATGTCGCTCAGAGACGTATTCAAGCAATCTACCAAGGGAAACGAACCGCGAATGACTTCTTTTTGTCCTTCGAGGAATATAAAGAGGACAGTGGTCTCGATGACAAGGCCCTCATCATGCGACTCAAGCAACAGTTGCGATTGGACATCGTCGAACGCATTTACGGTATGGAGACTACTCCCGACACTTACACGGGATGGAAGACCACTGCAACTAAGTTCGATTTGGTCAATCAGAACATGCAAGTCCTCCAAGGACATGACCCTCTTACCAATAGTTGCACTAATCGTACCAATAACACAAATTACCGCACTCCATACAACAACTATACCCCATCTGCATCCACGTCGAGCGCGACTAGCGGTGAAATCGCAACGACCCAGACTCCTACTGGCACTACATATGGCGGAGCAGGCAAACCTATGGAAATTGACTGGAATCGCACTCCTCGTACCCCCGTCAGCAAGAATACGCTTTGCTACAGTTGTGGAGGTTTCGGACATCTATCCCGATTCTGCGCAGAACCCCGTGCCAAGAGAGTTGATATGATTCGCCGTATGATCGAGGATATGCCTATGGAAGATAAAGAGTTGCTGAGGGAGCAGGGTTTTTAAAGCCGTGTAGGATGAAGGATACGTCTCCTACGGCATGGGATAGGAATAATCGATTCTCGGTACTTACGAATGAAAGTGATTTTAGTGACCCCGAAACCGTATCAACAGAAGAGTCTGAAGAGGAAACACCTGCGATTTTGAATCGCATCAATGATAGAAAGAAGAATCGCAGCAAAAGGAAGGTTGCGAAAGAGCAGGAAAGGAAGTCCGAACTTCCGATGCCCCGAAACAAATGAGGACCGTATTGGATCTATTGGTGCTTACAGTATAAACCCACGAAGGGAAGAGAACTGCTAAAGCACCATATCCATCCCGAGAGGATTATCGAACTCGATGAGGAACTATTGTATAGGCTCGCGACTAGCTTTCCCCAGGACACGATTGATGCTATTAAAGAACTTGCGGCCCCAAGAAAGTGGATTCGCAAGATCCAGGGAAACAGTATGCGACTCCCTTGCACGCTGGAAGCTTTGAACTCCCATCGAGGCATGGTCACGGATGCACTAATGGACAGTGGCGCAACAGGTTGCTATATTAATCGGCGATTCACAGAGGACAATCACATTGACTGCGAACCCCTTCCACGACCGATTCCAGTTTATAATGCCGATGGAACGTTGAATCGTTCGGGCTGGATTTCCCACGTCGTTTGACTGCGACTGTCGATTGACGATCATACGGAGGTTACGACATTCGCAGTGACCGACACCGGCGATAGTGACATCATCATTGGCTATGACTGGTTAAAGCATCACAATCCTTCTGTTGACTGGGCAAAAGGCAAATTAATATTCGATCGATGTCCCGCAGAATGCAAGCGACGCAGACTGGCTGCGATTTGGGCCAAGGAAGATGATGAAGATATCGAAGAAGGTGATCGCATCTTTATGACTCAAATGCGACCCGATGAGGATACAGAAGAACGAATCCGCGCGATGGGTTCCATTGCTACAAAATTAGCTGCAGCAAACACGACTGCCGAAGGGAAGAGAGCTATAGAAGAGTTGGTACCCAAGGAGTACCTCTCCAGGTATCGCAAAGTATTCGAAAAGGGGGAATGGGACAGTTTACCACCCCGAAGAAAGTGGGATCATGCAATTGAACTGATCCCAGGAGCGGAACCGTTCAAGAGTAAATTGTATCCTTTGTCGATTGACAAACAAAAGGATCTGGACAAGTTCATCGAGGAGCATCTCCAAACCGGTCATATTCGACCTTCAAAATCGCCAATCGCATCTCTGTTTTTCTTTGTTAAGAAGAAGGATGGATCATTGCGACCAGTACAAGATTACAGAAAATTGAACGCAATGACAATAAAGAACCGGTACCCTCTTCCTCTGGTATCCGACGTCTTGTTCAAGTTGCGATCCGCGAAGTATTTCACGAAGCTCGACATCCGATGGGGTTACAACAACATTCGCATTAAAGAGGGCGACGAATGGAAGGCGGCTTTCGTGACGAATCGCGGGTTGTTCGAACCTCTTGTTATGTTCTTTGGCCTAACGAACTCGCCGGCAACTTTCCAGACCACCAGATGCGGTGGTACTTTAGCAAAAGTTACCGTATATTGTCACCACGGCTTTTGCAAAAGTACCGACAGTGTATAAGCACCAGTCAGAAAGCCCGGGGACGGTGTCGCTAGTGTCGGTAACGGTGTCAGGCTCCGGAGCCGCCCTGGCAAGTCACGTGTACACGTCTCCAAGAACGGCATTGCGGCACCTTGAAGATTTTCACTTGAGGACGACTTTTGCAAAAGTGACCTAGTATTCACGTGTATGACTTTTTATTGTAATAAAATGCTTAATAAAACGCTTTTGCAAAAGTTACGGTCAGCTGTCTTGTCAGCTTTTGCAAAAGCTGGGTACTACTAAAGGGACATTGAACACTACTTTTGCAAAAGCTGTCTCTATAAAAGGAAACAGCTTTTGCAAAAGTTAGCAACAACACATGTTTCCTCAGAAAGAAAATATAGGGGATTGAACCAAAACCATAAAAACTAATAGACCTGATTAAATAACTGGAGACAATGCAATCCTTTTGCAAACAAGGGATCAAACCTAATACCATATCATCAGCACTTTTGCAAAAGTTAACGTCAGTTATAGATCCACCATTTGCAAAAGATGAGGACTACTCACCACTACCAGGTCTGATCCTCCTCCAAAGAGGAAAGCATCTCCTTTAGCGTCATGCCGGATGCGTCCCCCTCCTCCATGTCTACATCTGTGTTCCGTAACTCCTCCTCTCCTTCCAGCATGTCCTCCACTTCATCCTCAATCTTGTCCTCCAACTCCTCCTCATCAACGTCTTCCTCTAGCTCCAGATATGACGACTGCTCCTCTTCTTGATCCTGCTCACCATCCCCATCCTCGCTCTCGTCGTCGTTGTCCTCATCCACACTCATATCATCCTCCTCACTGGGGCCAGTTGGAATGTGAAGATCACCAGGTACAAAACTCCGCAACCTCGACACTTCTCCATTGCTCCAAAGCCTTTCAAAACGTTCCACAATTTGACGACGGGTGGCAACCTGTTCATACGCATAAGCTCTGGCACCCTCAAGCCTTTCTCCATCAAACGTATCAACATTAGCTCTACCCTCCCATAGAGCTATCTGCCAACGCAGAGTAGCCAGACATCTCCTCATCTCCTCCTGGAGAAGTAAGATCTCCTCCCGCCATCTCTTAACTCGGGCATAAGCTTTGCACCACTCGATTCGTAGACCTAAAGTTTTGCAAAAGTAACCTGTTAGCTTTTGCAAAAGTGGACGACAAAATACTCGCACCATCATATAACACCTTATCCGCTTCTAATTCCCCCTGGGAAGTACCATGCCAAATCCATGAGGGTACCCTGCTCTTCTCTCTTGCTCCTGGAACAGGGTTCTCTCCTGCTAGCATCCTCCTGGTTGCCTCCGCTCTCTTCCCTTTTGCTGCCTTCGCCCTCCTTCTTTCAGCAACCTGTAGATCCTCCATACCCACTACATGCTCGTCCAAGAGTTCCTTCCATCCCAACACATCCTTGTCTTCATTAAGTAGCGACAGCTTTGCTCTCCATGCGGCTCTATAGGTCAACACTGCAAGCTGTATCTTTTTATCCTGGTTTCCTATTATCCTTCGGGATCGGGTAGTTGCCCCTTGATGCCGAGCGTTGATCTTCTTATATCGAAGCAACCTTTGCTTTACGAGAAGGAATCGACGTAATTGGTTCAAGGATTCATTCAGAAGGCCATCCCTGAGCCTAATTTCCATTTCAGCTAGTTCAGATTTGCAAGCACTGGAAGAACGTTGAGAGGAGGAGAGTTGGGATGGAAGATAGAGTGGAATATCCTCAACATTGAGTTGTGATTTGGAAGATGGGAGGGTAGCAATGATCTGGAGGGATACGGGCATGTAACCTAGCTGAAGAGCACGAAAACGTCGGATTTGTCGCATAAGCTTTGTTCTTTGATCCACGATATGGGTGAGTTGCTTATTAGTAGGGTCTCGGATAGCCATAATATCCTGACGGAGTTCACGCCTGTGGCAAATGAGTAAAAGAATATCCAGCTTAAAAAAGACATACTGCCGTTGCTCTATTTCCAGGCCAAAAAACAAAAACTCGCCGGGACTGGTATCCAAGTCCGGCAAATCATCTTCATCGTCATCTTCCCCACTGCTGAGAGCACCCCCCCCCTCCCCCTCTGCCATCTCCTTCCTTGCTTTCTCCTGTGCCTCCTGAGCCAGCTCAAGCCTGATGCTTTGGGCAGTCGTTCCTAAATTTGATGATGGATCAGTATTTGAGCTTTTGCAAAAGCTGCGGATACCTACCGTCTGAAGGTGAAACATAGGGATTGTATGAAGATAGCCCTAGCTCATATTCGTCAACCATCTTCTTCCAGCCACCGGCATTTTCCAGCTGGTTCCTGGTGAATTCAGTCCAGGAATCAAATAGCCGTTGATATTCAGAGACGGCATTCGTGAGTCGCTTTTTAAGAAGATCACCTTTTAAATGCTTCAACTAAGACATACTTTATATCTTTATATAGAATGACAAGCAGACTGACCAAGACCAACAATTTTACACCAATTCCAATGTCCCATATGATCATCCAACGTATCGTGGTGCGACCCTGGGCCCATCTCCTTCAAGCTAGTCGCAACACCACCAAGCCCAGCCCATACCCGTTCAATACCTTCAGCATCGGTTTGCCCAACTCCATAAGTATAGTTCAAGGAGAACTTCTCCTGACATGAGACGAGGTGTCCGAGAATGTGTAACTTGGGGATAACGAAGGAAACGATTCGGAGTGTAAGGTCCAATCGAACCAGTGGTGGTAGTTTCTTCAGACGCTGGGCAACCTTCTTAGACCATTGGCAAACGATGTCATAGGACACGAGTAATGGCAAATGCGCATCAACGTGTCGCAGAATAGACGCCTTGATATAATCCATATTTGCGTACCTGATAATAAATAAAGTCAGTATTCAAGTCTAGCAACTTTTGCAAAAGCTATCGACTAAAACCCGGCCAGCTTTTGCAAAAGCAAGTGACAAAGAACCTACCGTTCACCTACTTGCAATGCCCCCATTGCATTCTTAAGCACCACCTCATGTCTTGCACAGAGACCACAGCCCTTCCCCGTTTCATCATAACCCTCATGAAACTTCGTATTTGCATGGTCAAGAGTTGATAGACCAGTACAGGTACTCATCTGAAGCCCAAGTAAGCATTCATGTCAATAACGTGTATGTTAGACCTACTTCTTTTTGTTGGGCCATCTTCCGACACCAGTCTAAATAGGGTTGATTCTCAACAAAATAGGCCCAACCATCATGAAGACTAGGATCCCTCTTCCAGCTTGAGATTTTCTTCCTTTTGAGACGGAAACAAGCGTCGAAAGCAAGGAACAAGGTATATAAAAAACTATAGAAATTGTTCGTAAGGTCAAACTGTTGCAAAAGCAATCGATAACTTACGGATACTTTTCCGGAGCACTATCCCAAGTGGGAGGGAGGTTTACCCCCGGTTGGGGACAAGTGATACAATCCACCGCTAGTTCCCCAGCCTTAGTCTCAACAACGCCCCTAATCCCGTCATTGCCTCGACCCCCACGCCGAAGCATTCTTAAATGGCGCCATTGTCGGATTATTCTCAAGGTTGTGGGATAGCGGTTCTAAGTATGGGGCATGACTGAGGATATGAATCTGAAGAAAACGATGAACTCACAGGAATTTTCAGACCTGTGTTGTCTGTCAAACGCTCTAAGCCCTTATAATAGTCATAGGCTGTTATCTTGCCCGAAAGAGTTAGAATATGGAATTGTTCTAACATCTGAAAGGTGCATGCGGTCTTCGGTCGAATATGGGTGCCTGGAAACCAGCGTGCACGCATGAGTTGTTCCCACTTTTGATGCTGGCAACGGGTCAAAGTGGAGATTGATTTGGAGCAGCCGCAGTAATTCAGTCGAATGCGATGTAGACCATTTGTATGAATTACAATCAACTTGGAGGGACCATTCCTCGGATCAGGGCAGGTGGAACCATCAGGGTGGCCTAATTGGACAACTAGACCAAGCCTCTTAAGAGAGACAAGCTGGAAGTGGTTCCCGTTCCATGACTTTTGCAAAAGTAGGTCAGGACAGCTAAGGTAGAACAAAGACATGAATAACTTACTTGGATACGATGCAAAGGATTAGCCTGGTGACGTTCCACACAACAGTCTTGACAGCACAGAGCAGTATGAAAGCAGTCGATGCATCGGAAGGTTGGTTCGATAGGAGGACGGTCGGAAGGGCAAGAAGGGCAGGTGGCAGAGAGATGGTCTCCACGTCCTTTCAATATCATCTGAACGGCTAGATAATCGTCACGATTGGCAATAAAGGTCCGCATTGGATTGTCCTGTGGTAGGTTAAGAATATAAAAATAAAAGAAAGAACAACAAAGACGAACTGAAGCAAAGAGATGCCTTGTACCCATTCTTGTAACGCGTCCCTTTCTGACCTGGTAAACATAAGATCCACCCTCAGGCAAGAATCTCCATTCATGCTCGAAGCCTTGCCAATCGTCGTTGGAGTCAATGGTTGTAAAGAGTCGTTGCCGTTGAGTCGGAGCTGTAAGGTATGAAGTATGAATACGGCGACGATCATCAGAAAGTCCTTGAGTTCGTATCAAGTTGTCCGTTGTTCGATCATGAAAACTAAGCCCAAGAGCAGATAAAGAAGTAATATCGCTGAGGACATTATTGTCAGCTGTCTTGAACTTTTTTCTTGAAGACATGACTCGGATTTTGGCTTACCAAGTGTATCTTGTAGGTTTAAGTACCTATGTCCTGCATTCTGTAATGTTTCGACAATCCTCGGTGCGATAATTTGGCGAGGAGCAAACGAAATTCGTCCAAGGTAACGGAGTATCTGAAGAGCCAAGTATGGAAAGAAGTCAGAGAAGCCCCGAAGTTGCCACGAAAGTCGATCGGGGAAATTAATAGAAGTCGAAGAAGAGAAGTCAGAAGGCAAATTGAAAAGTCCAGCACATGACCATCAACAAGATCACGAGGCTGATTTCTAGATCTAGATCACCTGCATTCCAGATCTAGATCCCTTGAGGCGTTTGTCGACTACTTTAGCAAAACACATTTTTTCATGGTACAGATATAGACGTAAAAACAGCATGAAATGTAAGCAAA
>ML179408.1:0-100291 GCA_004369135.1 Dendrothele bispora CBS 962.96
CCGTTGGTCCTACAATCTCGATATCATCATGTCTTGTTGCAATCTTCTTTGCGCCGTGATTGGCATTCTACTTGTCCTTCGTTTACCACAGGATTCTCCATTTTCAAAGACAAACAGTGATCCATTGGCTTTCATCACACCTGACCAAATTCGGAACTTGAGACGTCCTTCTCCATATATTGGTTTAGAAAGTATTCCCAGAACAGTCCCTCCGATCCCTCGTTCTCTTGTCAATTTCCCACAAATCATCGCTCGAGTAGATGCTCGTCAAACAGACCTCGTATTTGATGACGATCCATTACGATACATGACAAACACAGGAATGGTGTCTCCGGAGGAAAGGAAAGTCCGTGTCTCGAACACGGTATGACTTCTTATTGAACTGAAGTCAATCTTTTTCTGAAAGCTTTCAACAGGTTTCCACACTCTTTCAGTTCAGAGCGATAGATTTCGGGATGGAGAGTTGTGAACTCGTGATACGGTTTACAACTCCTGAGTTCAAGATCAATTCTTTCCCTCTTTCCCTCTATCGTCTTGAGGGAAATTCAACCCTTAATACCAAGATCTTATCTCACAACAATCGACCTGCTCGCACTGGCCACGTAGGCGACATTCAAGTGACGCCGTTCGGCCACTCCGTGCAGTGGAACACGACATTTGCATGTCACTGGGATGAGTTATTATTATTCGAGCTGACATGCGCTGGAAATGATAAAGAAAGTCCAACAAAATCTCAGGACGCACGTTGTGAAGTTGAATGGTGGCAGGGAAAGAAAGACAAAGATCCAACAAATGGTACATTCACCTTTTTTTGGCCCTTGTTGCTTGCTTCAAAGTTTACTGAACCCCGTTCGTAGGTGTGTTTATTGTTCAACATGCGACTGTGTGAAACTCGAGCGAATTTTTGGGACTTGAGAGAGGGACAATCTTCCCCGTCGTTATTTCACGAATAATACATTCCCTATTTCTTTCTTGTATTTGATTTTTCGTTTGACTGCTATGATAGTACATAGTGACTACTTACCCTGCCCGTTTGTGATTGATCATATACTGGATCCTACTCTAGCGTAGTACGATAGATTTCGGGATGGAGAGTTGTGAACTCGTGATACGGTTTACAACTCCTGAACTCAAGATGAATTCTTTCCCTCTTTCACTCTATCGTCTTGAGGGGAATTCGACCCTTAATACCAAGATCTTATCTCACAAAAATCGACCTACTCGCCGTACTCGGCTAGTTCAGTCACACCCGTGACACCGATGCAGACACTTATGTAATGAAGCATGACCGTGAAGCACAAATCCCAAGAGCTGACGTAAGTGCTCGCTCACTCAACACTCACTATGACGGACCAGCCAATACCCCCTGCTGATTATCCCTCACAGGAAAACAGGTATCTTTCTGATTCTCACCGCATAGTTTCTTCCTTATAACCTATTAACTTTGCGATTGTATCCAGGCCTCCTTCACCGTTTCTCGTCACTCTCTTCTGCTATGTTGTTGGCAGCAAGACTCCTTTCTCAGTGGCCATCTCAAGCTCGCTCACCGTTGACCATCTCAAGAAAATGATCCAGCAGGAGAGACCGAATCTCTTGAAAGGCATTGACCCCGCTGATCTCGAACTCTTCAATGTTTCTCTCCCGAGCGGACGCGATCTCGTGGAACAGGTGAAGGACGCGGTTGAAGTTGCCGAACCCCTCGACCCGACCACAGACATAATCGAAATCTTTCCTGATGACTCCCCCAAAAAGATTATCCATATCGCAGTGAGGCTACCTCATGATGCCGGTAAGTCTTTTGCATTTGCTTCGTTTCCCCTCGTCCTGATTCGACAACACGATCGTCTCCAGATTTCCAGTTCTCGAAAATGCATCCGTCACCATACGTGTATAAGCATCCCTTGCTTCAAACAGTCAAACCTGGGAGTGTACCTCAAGATCTCCAACATTTATATGAGCTGGCGTGGAAGAACAGAAATCGCGAGAGCTTGTTTCAACTGGTATCTGCCAACAATGATTCCAGTCCCGGCGGCTTTCAGTACGAGTCACTCATTTCCACCGAGGACTTCGATGAGCTGCCCATGGCGAAGTATGGGATCCTCATAACCCCTGAATACAAGGCTGCTCTGTCGGACGCAAAACGTTGGTTTAGTGGAGGAAAGGTTTCGCCAACAGCTTCCGACACAAAAAACGTTCTTAAGCCTAACGAGAGACAAGATGACGAGGGAGAAAGCGGCACGGGAGAAGACGGCACGGGAGAAGACGGCACGGGAGAAGACGGCACGGGAGAAGACGGCACGGGGGAAGACAAGGGAAAAGACAAGGACGATGTAGAAACGGGCCTTCCAGAAGAGGATTGGCCTGCTGATCGAACTTTCGATCGCCGCTTTTTCATCGTTGTAGGCACTCCAGGAATCGGTAAGTCTAGCTCAATCTTTACATCGGCTTACTAGATCTCAACTATGATAGGCAAATCTTTGTGTCTGTATTATATCCTTGTGGAACGTCTTCTGGCGAGACTCCCCACCTGTTTTCAGACAGTGCCCGGTTTCTTTACATTCTGGTGCGAGGAGGGCGTTTTTCAAATCCCTCTAGACAAACATGTGGTTGAAATTCGAAAAGCTATTCCAGCTAATGCGTGGTTCCTTGTAGATTCAAACCGTGCGTATCCTACACCAGATGGCATGCTCAAACAGGTCAATGCTTGCGTAGTCCAAGCCGCATCACCACGGGCGGACCATCTAAGGTGGACGGAGAAGGCTAATTTGAAGCACTTTCGCTGGTACATCAAACCTAGCCCATTAGAAGAATCATTAATGATGTGCGTTATTCCTCGCAGTCTGATAATCGACGATTTAGGCTAGGGCTTACATATTCTATTAGAAAGAGGCTTCATGATACAAACACCACTGATGAACAATGGACGGAGTTTTTCGAGAAATACGGACCGTCGACTCGCCTGCTCGTCTCATATGCAGAAACCCCCGACTTGTTCGACGCGGCTCTAAATGATAAACTTGTGCCTGTCTCTTCAGCGGGGCTTCGGGATCTTCTTTTCCCGAGTTCTGGTAACAATGTGACACAAGAGGAAGTGTCGCATTGGATTTGTGGGATAAACCCTGGTCCCTGTCGTAATCAGCCGTACGGCACCTTCCATACCCCAACTATCCTCAGAATGGTAAAGGAGAGATATAAGGAGCAATGGATCAAGGAAGTTGAGTGGGCGTACACAATCTTCAAAAGTAATCCGTATACGCGTGTCCCTGCTGGTCATATTTTGGAAGATCGAGTGCACGATGTACTGGTGAATGGGGGTTGCTGGAAGATGGTGAAGCTGTCTGGTAACTCTAAGGGATCAACGAACAATATCTATCGAATCCCCGAAGCTCCACTCAATAGATGGCTCGTTGTTAGCTCCGCTGGCGTACGTGTTGAAGAAACACGTCCACTCAACCCGACTGGTCCTCTCGAGTTGCACTGGTTCCGGGATATCAAATCCATTGACAGGTATAAGATGGGTTACTATCGACCGCGCAAGCCAAATCAACCCACTCTGGACGCGTACATCGTCAACCCCCTGGACAAGTCCGTCTTTATGATTCAAATCACGATTGCCAAAGACCATGACGCTAAGCAGGAAGGCTCGGAAGATTTACGCGTTAATTACCTGGGATACACGTTCTATTACATCGTTGTCGCCGACGAGCTGGACATTGCAATTAAAATGCCCAAAGAAGCCGATAGAATGTGGGAATCTAGGTGGTGTCTCCTTGCGGATGAAGACATGCTTTTCCCGAAACAAGTAAGTGCTTCCCGAAACAAGTAAGTTCATACTGAGTCCGTTACTCAGAATTCAAGTGCTCCATTCAACACTCACCCCGCACCCAATGAGACGATCACTCAAACAGGAGATGTAACACCCAATCAGTCCGTTGACTCTGTGATTAGCCGATCTGACCGATCTAATGCTACGCCGGATGATGTTCATGTGACTGTTGCGGAGCAGGGACCGTCTAGAAAGGTGACAGAGCCACCGCGAAAGTCAACTCGTATTGGGAAGAGTGCACAGATGGACAAAGCTGAAAGTAATCAGGCCGGCAGGGAGGCGAAACGCATGAAGACAACTAGTGTACCTAGCAAGCAGTCTTCGACGAAAGCGAAGCCGGGCAAAAGAAACTAGGTTCGTACTCAGCTTACAGCTGATTTGCAAAAACAATGAGATTCACGATTATTATATTCAGCCACCACCTTCTTGGCCCTCCTGTATGTTTATATCATTTGTTGCCTTGTCTCTGACTCCGACAGAAGGAAAAGGAGAGAATGTTGCTCTCGATTGGGCTGGGTTAGAGTTACTACTTCCTACAAGTTCCTATTGGCTCATTTACCGTAGCTTCTCTCAATCGAGTACATGGAAAGTTTGTGTGATTGTGCCATTATCATCACTCTTCGGTCCTAATAGAGTTGATGTAAAACGAAGGTACCGAAACCAGTTTCAGTTTCAGTCGAGTGTTAGGTCTCGCCGACGCGGAGGACTTACACTTTCATGAAATTCATTCCGATTCAGTCGGTGTACGTAGAGAAAGAGCGAGTAGCTTCTTCGATATCTTGTTCTTTCCTTCTACTGTCACAATCTGCACTGGCGATCTCTAACGATCAGCCAATGCTGTTAAGACTAGAATTGTTAAAAACAAAAGACACATACACGTACGAGAAGTTGTCCGGCTCAGGACAAGGTTCTACATCAAGCCTAGCAATAGACGATATATGACCATTCTAAAGACGAGAAGACTTCAAGAACGCGAATTATACTTCTGTGACACCACTCAACCCATCAGAATTCACCCTAGCCTAACGTAATTATGACGTTCATGCTATGCAAGTCTATTCGAACTCTTATTCCAGCTCTCAAACGCCATCCAGCTAGCATTAATCGAAATCCCCTGGTAGATGGCCTCCCAATCCCAACAAAATAAATCTGACCCAGTGGATTCTGGCAACTCCATGAAGTCACCTTCCTCGAGGCTTGCTGTAGCACTGCACAAAAGCGTTTGTCGCAAATACTGAATGCAATGGTCAACATGACCAAAAGTTGCGGATGTGTCATGGATATCGTAAACCCCTCTATATAATTCTCTGACACAGTGGAGCTGATGATAGAAGGTCATCAAGAACATTCTCTTTTGTGAACCTAGATGGACTCTCCCATATCCAGCTGGATAGTCAACCAGCGTCTCCCACTCCTGTCTCGTTATGTTTTGTGGAGAACCGAAGGCGTAGCGGGTGGATCTTTGAAGTGTCATCGCGACTGGAATCAACTGCAAGAACGGATGCCGGGGTGGAAAGTCGTTGCCAAGGTAAGAATATCCTTGAAATTCAGTACTCGCTAGCTCGAATCGTTAATATGCAGTTGATCAGAAGACCAATCGAATTCAAACCTGCATGTTGGGACTGTGACTGGAGCTGGAAGACGTGCCTTGTAAAAGTTAAGCTTAAGAGAAGGAGAATGGTCGAGAGAAAACACCCCATGAATTGAACAATACGTACTTCCCCTCGATTTTGTAGACATCTTAAGGTTGTAGAGATGGCGTGTACTCCGCGGCATGTTCCATTGCATGCACAAAAAGTTGTTGAATGAATCAGGGAAGACAGATCTTAACGTTGTAGAGATGGTGTAAGTAAGTCGGAGAAGACTCCGCGGAAACCCTGCTGTATGCTGTGTACCTCTATACCCCTGTCGTTGACGTGTTGATATGAGATGTGGCTATGATAGTGGATTTTGGCCGGTATATATGTGCTGCGTTCATTTTCAGACAAAGAAGACATTGCATCGAAAATGGCCAGCCCTACCTTGAAACACTAGAGGTCTTGCGCAGAGCCAACCAATGCCACGTGCGGCTTATTCAGCGTGCGCGCGTCGGTTGGCAGTGGTTGGTTGCGCTAGCCAACCGCTCTCCATTTTATATGGAGAGTACCAGGAAAAAAACGAGCGCTTGTGAGTATAACAAGGATACCTCAAATAGTCCGATCCGCCACTCCATTTGCCTAAATCTTGACTTGGGACAGTGTATTTACTTACAATTTTCAGCTTCCGGCGTTTTGTTCCCTCTCCGGAGTCACGTGACTGATCCCACGCTCCTGGACAGCTGCTACCAGTCTCCTCGTGTATTTGTTCATTATTAACATCTTCTAGTAGCCCCAAAAGAAGCCTTCTGAACAATATAGGCTGTTTGAGAATGATAGACTCTACAGAGTCAAAAAAAAATGTGTATATCTGCATGGTTGGCTATTGGTTGGCTAGCGCAACCAACCACTGCCAACCGACGCGCGCACGCTGAATAAGCCGCACGTGGCATCGGTTGGCTCTGCGCAAGACCTCTACTATGTGTCTACTATCATTAGATTCATAACTTTGATTCTATCCGCTATCGCAGTTTTCCAACTGTTCACTGTTGATACCACAAGAACGGCAAAGGTACAAGGTATGTCCCGATTTAAGTCGAAAATAATCCACACTTACTCATAGAAGCATCAGCTAGAAACTACTTTTCCCCTTCATCGGGCGAGCCTGTTGTAATGCACTACTCCGAAACCACACACTATCAACTGGATCATATGGATAGCAATCACGAATATGCAAAGCTGTTACCATCTGGACAACACCTTGTGACTGTGGATGACGATTCTGGAGTAACCAAGAATTACACCGTTACGCTCTTTCATCAGATGAAATGTCTTGACATTATTCGGCGAACATACGTGAAGCATTGGCGCTCAGGCAGATCCCGGACCATATGGAGTAATCCAGACGAGATTTTCACTCAGCACTGTCTGAACTACCTTCACCAAACCATTCTCTGTCGTCCCCACCTTGGACTGGAATCTACTCACAACTCGAAAGCGAGTGCGTCTCGGGATTTTGAGATGGTATGTCGGGATTGGACAGAAGTCTATAAAGAAGCAGAATGTAATCATGCCATGTACACACAAAGCAGATAAGACTAGGTGGCACTCATTCAGCTTTCTCTTTTCGGGACGAATGGTTGTTTACTCCTTCTTCTCGTTTCCGAAGTACCTTGATATCTTTACATTACAAGTTGTTGTTATATGTACAGCCTAAGTAACACAATATTTTTACTACTACAGCACACGACAACTACAGTAAAATAGCTCAGGTTCACAAGAAGGTGTTTTCATTGCTGTGCTATGAGTCCTTTGCACATTTCTCACAGCTTCTGACTGCGATGTGTACAACAGTAAGTGTTTAAACACAGTTGAGAAGGCGAGATTTTTTTACAATGATATCGCTCCGAAACTTCTTCTCTTCTTTTGTTTCTAGGTCGAATTACGATTATGCTCCAGTACATACTACTAGTCCACGCCAGAGTCAAGACAATATTCAAAACACTGAAGATTCCTACTTGGTTGGCGTGTCTTGCCACGATACCCCAGAAAAGACCCGAGGAGTTTGGCCCCGTTGGTCCTACAATCTCGATGTCATCATCTCTTGTTGCAATCTTCTTTGCGCCGTGATTGGCATTCTACTTGTCCTTCGTTTACCGCAGGATTCTCCATTTCCAAAGACAGGCAGCGATCCATTGGCTTTTATCACATCTGACCAAATTCGAAACTTGAGACGTCCTTCTCCATATATTGGTTTAGAAAGTATTCCCAGACCAGTCCCTCCGATCCCTCGTTCTCTTGTCAGTTTCCCACAAATCATCGCTCGAGTAGATGCTCTTCAAACAGACCTCGTATTTGATGACGATCCATTACGATACATGACAAACATGGGAATGGTGTCCCCGGAGGAAAGGAAAGTCCATGTCTCGAACACGGTATGACTTCTTATTGAACCGAAGTCAATCTTTTTCTGAAAGCTTTCAACAGGTTTCTACACTCTTTCAGTTCAGAGCGATAGATTTCGGGATGGAGAGTTGTGAAGTCATGATACGGTTTACAACTCCTGAGTTCAAGATAAATTCTTTTCCTCTTTCCCTCTATCGTCTTGAAGGGAATTCAACCCTTAATACAAAGATCTTATCTCACAACAATTGACCTGCTCGCACTGGCCACATAGGCGACATTCAAGTGACGTCGTCCGGCCAGTCCGTGCAGTGGAACACGACATTTGCATGTCACTGGGATGAGTTATTACTATTCGAGTTGACATGTGCTGGAAATGATGAAGAAAGTCCGGCAAAATCTCAGGACGCACAGTGCGAAGTTGAATGGTGGCAGGGAAAGAGAGACAAGCATCCAATAAATGGTGCATCCACTTTTTTTGCCCTTGTTGCTTGCTTCAAAGTTTCCTGAGATCCGTTTGCAGGTGTGTTTATTGTTCAAAATGCGACTGTGTGAAACTCAAGCAAATTTTTGGGAGGGACAATTTTTCTTGGACCAGTCCGGTTAATACACTCCTCCTCCTCCTCCTCCCCGTCGTTATTTCACGAATAAATACATTTCCTATTTCTCTCTTGTATTTAATTTTTTGTTTGACTGCCATGATACATAGTTCCATATACTCACCGTGACCCTGTCCGTTTGTGATTGATCGTACTTATTCTGGATCCTACTATAGTGTACAATTATCACATCAAAAGTCGATTTACTTAATCGATTGTGCGCTGACCTGTGCACCCCTTTCCAATGCTATGTAAAACTCTCACTTCGTCTATAGACTTGAACAAATAGAAGGGTCGTTACAATAATATCCACTCAAAATACATACTGCAGTTCCGCTCAAATAGAACCCGTGCCACTCTCGAGCCTGCACTCCCCAGCGCTCCACCTTTAAATCCAAGGGGTGTCAGATCTGCCCGATCTGTACCCAGCCAACCTCACGTGACGTCTCGCCGCTGACATTGCCGAACGGAATGTAAGCATGCTAGGTCCCGGCGCGCATACTACTGCACTAAAAGGCAGATTTATGAAGTGTTACCACTTCATAACCCGGGACCTATATAAGGAGCTTGCGGAACCTGTACGGCAGGGCACAAGCTCGTAAACACCTGACCGGGAGGTTAGTCAGCGTGTTTACACGGAACACTCGATGTAAAGACTCTTTACACTCAAGAAATTATCAACTTTAACACCGCTACTAGGAAAAGGAGCTGTATGTTGCTCATTAGGGACATCTTGAGATGCTGGAGTGGTATCTACGGTACTATTACTGCTCCATACAGGAACAGACTGGGTATATGTATTGAAACAAGAAGATTTGGAGTCAGGTTGAGTTGATATAGTACTCGAAGAGCAGCAGTGAGGAAGTCATAGTCACGTCCGACACACTATCAAACGCACGACTGTATGCGGTGGTAGAGGACATGCGTCAGGCCTGGCCGAGGTTCGGCATCTCAACTGTATTGACCCCCCCCCCCCGTGAGAACGGGGTACGAATCTGATAAATAGAGAGGATTAGCAACGGGCATTTTTGCGTTTTCGGACATGTCCGAGCGCTGCGCGCGTAAGATGCAGTTAATTTGGAGCACACGGAAGCTGTTCAGCTTGGACGAAAGGCCTCTCAAGGTAATGCTCTTTACTGAGTCATAATGATAATCCCATCGATTCTCCTCAATGTGAATATCTTGTAAAAAATCATATCTTTTCTGATCTCAGAGCCTCCTATGTACAGAGCCTCAACAGCAAACAGAGGTTTGAACAGAGGGACCTGTTTTGACTGGCACCAATTGCAACGTATTTTCTTACTGAGCTTCGGTTACAGTGGAGTATTTACAGAAAATGGGAAGTCGGAGACATCCGAAGCCCGTTGCTAATCCTCTCTAATCTGACACCTCTTGTTTAAATCCTGGAGTCTTCAGCGGATCCTCTCGATGTGTCAGGTGAAAGGAACCTGACAATTGAGACATCTCCATCTTGGATTCATCATGTTTAACCTTCAACCCAGGGTAGCAAGTGCAGGCAATACATACTGAATGTGAAATCACACATTCGGGCGTGAAAGCTAAAATACCAGTAACTTTTTTCACATCCGGTTAGGGTGGAAGCCATATGGCAGGAATCCTGCCTTAAAAAGTCTCCATTGAGACCAAATTTTTGTTGTTCTTCCCTTTGACCAACCTGTCATTTACAACTTTCACATCAATGTCTTCTCAAGCAGCCTCAGACGCAAAGACCATTAAAAGAGGGACAAGTTCAAGCAATGCCTATGCTGCCAGTATTGAAGCCCAGAAGCGAAACCCCTATGCTCCCCGTGCTTCCGATTTCTTATCCGACATATCCAACTTCAACATCATCGAGAGCACTCTTTGTGGTTTGTTCAATCTCTACTCCTCTCTTTTTTGGAATTTTAGCTGAAGTATCTTCCATTGAACAAAGAGGGAGAACAATTTGCCAATGCGTTTTTCGACACGAAGACTAAGATTGCTATCGCCAAAGCGCTGGATGCTTTTGGTGTCGAATACATTGAGCTGACTTCACCCGCCACTTCCGAGCAGTCTCATGTGGATTGCGAGGCAATCTGTAAGCTCGGTCTCAAGGCGAAGATACTCACTCACATCCGGTGTCATATGGATGATGCTCGCATCGCTGTGGAGACCGGTAAGGTTTTCTTCTAGCATTAGAAACATTCCTCTCGTTCGTTGTACTTATTTATCAATTGTGTCCAGGCATTGATGGTGTGGACGTGGTCATCGGAACTTCATCTTACCTCCAGGAGTTTTCTCATGGAAAAGACATGGAGTACATAACCAAGACTGCCATTGAAGTTATTGAGTTTGTCAAATCCAAAGGGGTCGAAGTTTGATTTTCATCTGAAGACTCTTTCCGGTCTGATCTCGTTGACTTGTTGTCCATCTACCTAGGGCTCCTATTGGATCGGATGATCCAGTGACCATCCGCCGATTGATGCTCGGATTCGGATGGCGGATGGGCCCTTTTGACCTCTCTATCCGACGGATTTCCATCCAACAATCCGAGGATGAACAGCAGATGGAATGGTGCATGGGAATCGTTTGTGTAGTAAGAAATTTTCGCATTTTGAGCAACTCTAGGGCACAGCAAGGTCTGGGAAAATACAGTTTGTCAAAAAAAAAAACATTTCAAATGGCTCATATCAGACATCTTTAATAGATAGAGCGTGACAATACAAGGTAGTATTATTCTCCCCTATTGTAGTATGGTGCTGAGAGCACCTCAGATTACAGTTATGCACGTAGTAATATATTTTCAGACATAAAAAAGTTTAGAATCACTGATAGGAGAAAATGGGAGTGAAAAAAAGAGTCTCGCAAAGGTCTCTGCCCAGCTTTGGCAGAGTATTACTCAATCTGCCGGATCATCCAGCAATCCGTCGGATACCATCCACTGATTCGGATTGGGCTCAAAATGACCACCATCCGAGCCGATACCATCCGATCTGGTAGGAGCCCTACATCTACCAAACAGTTGAAAAGATTGGAGTCAATCGGGTGGGCTAACCCTCGACAAGTTTACGAACTTGTGAGAACACTCAGGGGGGTTGTCACCTGTGACATTGAGATTCACCTTCACAATGACACTGGAATGGGTGAGTGGCGTTCGGATGTGTTTTAAAATACCACGATAATAATTTCTATCACAGCTATTGCAAATGCATACACCACCCTCGAGGCAGGAGCAACTCACATCAATACTTGTAAGCAATTGTCTTGCTTTCTTAGACAAAAAGGGGTTGATCAATTATACAATTTTTTTTGTAGCAGTACTCGGGATTGGCAAATGTGTCGGAATCACTTCGCTTGGAGGACTTGTTTCCTGTCTTTATGCTGCCAACCCTGAATATGTCAAGTCAAAGTACAACCTTGGAATGCTTCAGGAGGTTGAGAACTTGGTTGCGGAAGCAGTTGAAATAAATGTTCCCTTCAATAATCCTATCACGTATGATTGGCGGTCATCTTCTGAAGTTAAAGTCTCTGATTTACCATATAAACAGTGGTTATTGTGCATTCATGCATAAAGCAGGTATTCACACCAAAGCCAATCTCAACAATCCTAGTACATACGAGATTCTAAAGCCGGAGGATTTCAATCTCACATGACATGTCTCCATTGGGTGAGTGACATTATAATTCTAGCATTTTCCCCACCTTTTCCCACCATTGACACGATTCTTAGGCACCGCTTAACAGGATGGAATGCTATTAAATTGTGTGTGGAACAACTAGGGCTAAAGCTCATGGACGATGAGGTCCGTGTTTCACCAATATTGTTCATAATGAGTTCTTATTCATTCACATATAGATCAAGGATGCAACAGCAAAGATCAAGGAGCTTGCAGATGTTCATACTCAATCTATGGATGATGTCGACTCGCTTTTACAGGTCTACCACTTGGGCATACAATACGGCAAACTTGCTGTCGGCCAGAAGGAGGCCCTCGATCGCCTCCTCAAACAACACAGAGAAGCGAAGGAAAGTAACGAGGCATGATCTGACCCTTTCATCACTCGATGGCTGCTTGGTAGACCAGAACCACACGTTGCATGTAAAAGTCATGGAGCAAAGTCCTCATTGCATACTTACTATTGCTTTACGATAAAAATAATGTATTATTATTCTGGCTTGATGAGCTCTAGATACATGTACAGTCGATGAGTGAATATAGCAAGCTTCAAAAAATTCAGGATCTATTGGAAGGATTGACTCAGACCAAAGGGCCGTGAGGTCGGCTCACGGACCAATCCGGCAACCATTGCACTTTGGAAATCTCTGATCTCATGACTGATACATATGTTACTGTGACTTTTTGAACACTTCACGCCAAGGGGTAGGTGGGACAAAAATTCCGGGCATCATGTAGGGAGGAAAAAAAAAATGCAAGGTACCCATTTACCCCCATTTGATCACCTTTAGGTCTTGTTTGGAACTTTTTCAATGGAAACAGGAGTATTCAAAGATTATCAGAGCCTCTAGCTTGATATGCAAGCTCACTTCATCAATGGCTGTATGTATTAGAATTTGTAGCTAGTTTTTTATCAAATGTTATCTGTATCTTATCTAGTCATGTGATGGATGATATACTGTAGCATTTCGTTCAATTCAGCAGTCACAGGTCACAGCCTTTCAAAAATGTCCGAAAAGTCACTGCTGTCCTAGGTCACAAACCTTTCTGCTGACATTTTTTTGAAGTGGGAAAATAGTATTTTTTCTTCAATTTTTGAGTGTGGATTTAATTGCTTGACAATTACCTATGCTCCTATGCTACTTAGTAAATGGACTACTTTCAGGGTGTTCAAAGGCTTGTCATGCAAGCTTTATGCAACGGGTGGTGATCATCTGCCAAAATTTGGTCACAGGTCCCATGCTTATCTGCCGGTGTGCTGAACTGGTGGCCATGGTCACAGGTCACACCCCCTGCCAAATGGAATGAAATGATCCAGTACCCTATATAGTAGGAGAGTGGGGGGTCCTGGTGAAGGCTCAAAAAAAAAAAGTGAGGTGATGCAACTTTTCTGAGAACCGCCTACCCCTTGCTTCACACTGAGAAAGTCCATTCTTTAGTTGCAGAAGCAGTTTGCCATTTCCCAAAGCACTCCTAAGCACTATGATGTAGCTCACAGCCAATTGCAAAACTCTAGAGATATTTTTGATTTTCTCTGAGCTCGCATTCTTGCTTAGTATTGTTTGTCCAATATCCCAATATAGTATAGTCTAGAGCACAAGTGATGGTCAGCTGCACATTAGACTCCACTTAGCACCACCATTTAGAGCACCTGTTGTCAACAACAATCTAGTGGTTGAGCCTGACTTTCATGGGGAACTACTGCTTCATTTCCAATGAATTCAAGGAAACAATTGTCCTCCTTCAACAACATGGTCACAACAAGCGAGTCAGTAACATTGCTGAAGCTCTCGGTGTCAGTCGTAAGCTTGTATCCAATGTCAGGAACAGCTCAGCTGAGAACAAGGGAGCCTCTCAGGCCACCACACAGGGTCAGAAGACGAAGCAAAGACAATGAAATAGATAGTGAGAGAGCCAACAATGGGCCGACATCAACATAGTACTGAGGCAGAGCTGAGCAGCATGGACTAGAGGGACAAAGTGGACAGACTAGGGAGCTATCTATGACAGTGCAAGTACATATACTAGCAAGATCAAGAACAAGTCCATGAATAGTACTGAATAGCTATAGAGTCTGTGCATCAGAAGATCAGGAAGCATGGAAGATCAGAAGCTACTGATGGTAAGAAATGATGGAAAGTACTGATGGAAGCTAATGATGCAAACTGAACTACTGATGGAATATCAAAAAGCTAATGGTGTATATGATGACATGGTAACATGGTGTAGACAGGTGTGAGAAGGGGAAAGGAAGAGTCCGACGATTCATGACATCCAAGGTCACGAATCATTTTCGGCACAGAGGCGATATCCCAAGGACTTCACCCAAGTTGACTGGACAGCCAAAAGCTTTAAGATGGGAGGATATTCAGGCATGTATGAAGAAATAGGGCCGTCGCTTTGCGTGGCAGGTACGAGGCCTTGATTTTATGCCGGGTTGCCAACTTGTGCCAATAAGTGACAAACATAGTATAAGATAAGATTAATGATATAGTACCAAAAGGATTTAACTCATGGTAAAGTGCACTGCCACCCTGTGACTCCAGATAAGCAAGAACAAGTCCTCCTAAAGTCGGCCTCGTAATATCCTTTCCCATTATCATTACACCACCAAAACCTGCAGGACCATATGACCTGTGGTCATGGTCGATCCCCAATATTTCTCATATGTTCAACATGCAACAATCTATCCCCAATATATGCCAGTAAGGGAGGTTTTATTGTCAGGGTTTTCATTATGGTGCATAATGAGCAATATTTCATGGAATAGAAGATTACATTGTAAATCAAGCAATATCGAGAATCAGGTCGATATTTTTTAAAATAGGACATGTATCATTAAATCAAGCAATATATTGAAAATCAGGGGAAATTTCACAAACTGGTCGACATCTTCAAGTATAAATGATACAACCTAATACATAAAACAACTCGGGAAATGAGATTTATTTTCTCAAGTGGGTGTTATGCTGAAAACCAGAGAAAGCATAGAATTTTGACTGGATATATTCAGCCAGAAGCAATATACTTAAAATTGTAATAGACATCACATTTTTAGGGATTCACAGGAAATTACGAGCATCAGTACTAATAAATAGACAATAATCTAATAACAAAGCACTAGTAAACATCAAAGAAACGTACAGGAGCCAAGAAAATGCAGTAAACAATACAGAAAAAACGGGTTTCGATTGGTACAAGAAAAAGCGAGTTTCATGAGGCATAACCAAAGTAAAATTGGGGATCAAGTTCAGTAGAGCCGGTGAGATCATCAGTAGCAGCGTCGGGTTCATCATCTGGGTTAGCAGCAGAGTCAGCATCGTCCTCCTCCAGCTCCTCATCAGAATCATTCTCAAACTCATCATAGAGTTTGGCCATGTCGGTGCCGTCTTCAGGTGGCTCGAGCAAGGAGTCCGAGTCGTCAACAAAAATTTCCCTACGTAATTGTTATGAAATTAAAGAATAAGAAAAAATGAGAGACCAACTTGTTCCAAAAGCGCAAAAGATTTTTATGCCAATTTTCCTTTGACTTGACAGTGATGATCTCGATCAGATAGTAGTAAAACTTGAATAGGTTGAATAACGTGTCTCGTGCCTGCCAAGAAGCCTGAGTGCATAAAGCAAATCAAACCTATATGAAGCAGTTATATAAAACGGTAATTATTAATAAAAGAAAGGAATGTCAAAGAATACAACCTACCTGTGCTGCAACATAAGCAATAAGGTGAGGCGTGACCTGCATAATGTTGTGTATCTTCGCGTTGCCAGGTTTGAAGACAGTTTCTTGCACAGAGCAGAGCTTGTACCCATGAACAAGGCTTGAAAAGCCTATGAGCAACATTTATAAATTAAAAACACAAACGAAAAAGAGATCATGAGAACACATACACAGACTAATAAAGGGCCACAAAGAATACCAGACTTGCTCTTCTTGGGATCATATAGCTTCATACAATAAAGGAACGCCGGTAGACAACATGTCTTGATAGGTATTTTATCCGTTTTGAAGTCTTCGAGGATTCTAACATGCATATAGTCAGTGAGTCAAATCAGGAATAGTATCAAAACGACTTGCAACTTAGCTTTGGCTTTGCCCTCACTCTGTCCATATACCAAGTGCATGTGCGTGTGTGGGATGAGGAAAACTCGAGTCAAAGGGTGATTGACACCACGGTCCTGTTTGTTCATACTTGCTTCAAGAGAATGAGTTTGAAAGTTGAACTTGTGTAGGAACTGGACGTTGATCCTCAAAGCAATTGGGAGCCAGTGAACAATTCCAGACTTGCAGGTTGACATATCAGCTCGCCGTGCTTCGTTATAGGACTGATTTAACTAGAAGAACATGAGCTGGATAAAGACAAACAATTAACAGCATACCAGAATACCCAAATCGTCGATGGTTTGCTTTGAGTCAAATTCCAGACACTCTAGTAGACGGCGATGGAAAAACGGATAGTGTCACGAATCATCCCTGCTTCTTTGTCTTTCTTCCATTCCCTTTGTTCTAGATCACTGGCTTCCATACCTATTGATGTATCATTGTCTGATTGATCACTGTTGTCGTGCATCTCAACATCTCTTAGATACCTGATTATCATTCCATGGCTGTTCCATCATTGCCTTCTGATCTACCATTGTTCTTCTATTACATATATACTTTGTAGCCTCATAGATAGTTCCCTAGTCTGTCCACTTTGTCCCTCCTGTCCATACTGCTCAGCTTGTCCTCAGTACCATGTTGATGTAGGCCCATTGTTGGCTCTCTCACTATCTATTCTATAATCTTTGCTTCGCCTTTTGACCCTGTGTGGTGGCCTGAGAGGCTCCCTTGACCTCAGCTGAGCTGTTCTTGACACTTGGACAGACTAATCTTACTCTCACTCCACCACTGTTACCCAGGCCTTTGTTCTTTCTTGGACACTCTCTTGTCTTCCAGCTGCAATAACCAGTCTCTTCACCATGCTGGTGCCCTCTGTGTTTTATTTGATCACCCTGTCCCTTGGAGGTTTGGAGGAGTCCCCTGGATGTCATTGAAGATGGTTGCTGTATGGTTTGCAGCATGGTATACAGGTGCATCACCCCTTGTTTTAACCCAGATAACCTAGTCAAAGTCACCTCTTCACCAGTTACTGCTCTTGCAGCCCTTGTCTTCACCTTGCACAACCAGTCCACTCTTTCAACCATGCACAGATACAGCTACAGAGTGCTCACCCCTTGTCTTATTCCCTCCCTGTTCACCCTTGGCTTTTATTCACCTGGACCCTTGGCACATTATACTCCATTCCCCAGATTTTCCTCTTACCCTTGACCTTGACCCACAGTACCACCTTTCAGTAGGAAGACCCAGACCTTGACAATCTGCTGTTTGCAGTTGTAACCCAGAACCACCTTTAAGTAGGAAGAACCCTTGACCCCTTGCTATCTTGTGCCCCAAGTACTCCCCAGTAATGTCTATTTGCTACTTTTTATTCTTTTCTTTACCCTTTTGTTCTCACTTCCAACCATACACTTGTTTATTTTCCTCAATTTCCTGTTCCCTGTTTACCTTGCCCTTGTATACCCTTTACTCTTCCTGTGCTCCGGTGCAAGCACAGCCTAAAGAGGGGGTATTGTCACGAATCATCCCTGCTTCTTTGTCTTTCTTCCATTCCCTTTGTTCTAGATCACTGGCTTCCATACCTATTGATGTATCATTGTCTGATTGATCACTGTTGTCGTGCATCTCAACATCTCTTAGATACCTGATTATCATTCCATGGCTGTTCCATCATTGCCTTCTGATCTACCATTGTTCTTCTATTACATATATACTTTGTAGCCTCGTAGATAGTTCCCTAGTCTGTCCACTTTGTCCCTCCTGTCCATACTGCTCAGCTTGTCCTCAGTACTATGTTGATGTAGGCCCATTGTTGGCTCTCTCACTATCTATTCTATAATCTTTGCTTCGCCTTTTGACCCTGTGTGGTGGCCTGAGAGGCTCCCTTGACCTCAGCTGAGCTGTTCTTGACAGATAGCACTTGATGACTGCTTGATATGCCGCCTGGTTTCGGCTTTGCGTCTGGAGAACTCTGCTCAAAAAGCTCAGCGGCAGATTATAAAATTAAAAAAATATACACATACTCGGCATCAAGCTCATCCTCATCAAAATTTTCCTCCATCTCTTCACCAGCTTATCTCTGTGCCTCATTCTTTTCCCACTCAAGTCCATCCATTATGGCCGACTGTACCTGGGTAAAAAGTCCGATCCTGCGAGGCCAAAACCTGCCAATAGCTTGATATTTTTTGACCTTGTCATAACTAGATAAGATTAGAAAGGTCGCATATATCCTGGAGACAGGGTACATACCGCCGAGGTAGACTAGTTATTTCCTTATGAGCAACAGCGGCAAATTGCTCAAATTTCGATCTATGTTTCACAAGCTCTGCATCTTCATCTGAAACAAGGGCGGGAGAGATAGTTGAACTGTCCGACATTGCATCCGACATTGCAGCGCGTGCAGAATTTGAAGCAGGGGTTGTACGTCCTGCAGTCCGAGGGTCAGGGAGAGGGTTACAACCTGTACCAGCCAGACGAGAACGTGGTTTGGGATCCTGGTTGACCATTGAGAGGAAAAGGGTGGTGGAGATGTACGTGGTAGTAGAGGTCAAAGAAGGGTTGGACGCGTCCATGCATTATTTATTGTTTGGCAAAACCAGCAATTCTGGCAGTATTTTTTTTCTTTCTTGATACCATCTCGCTGCTGCTGCGCTGCTTACAAATGGTCAAATGCCATCGTTGTAAGAGGACTTTCCCTACAGAACACAGTCTTCTATGTCACCGCCCCAAATGTCCTACCCTTCTTGCACTTGAAGAAGATTTATTCTGACCCATGTACAAAAACACACATACCAACGCTCTAGCCGAGCCTGTGACAGAAGAGGACAACAGATCTGAATTAGGACAGGAAGTAAATGATGAGATTGGTTTTGACAGCGAGGTAACTGTATATAAACTCACTGTTTCTATAACATATACTGAATACAGAAATCATGTTAAAGAATATTTTTGAGCTATCACCTCTGTCCCAACCTAATCAAGTGATAGATGGTCCCCGAAAACGTCAAGCTCCTGTCAGATATGATGATTTCCTCATTTCTCCAGAATCTGCTCTCATTAAAAAACACCGAAACCCAAGACAAGAATATATAACAAATGATCAAGATTCCATCACATCTCCTGATACCACTGTGAGTCTCGGCTCCACTGCTCCCGATATACAACAGAATTCTAGTTCCCATTCTCAATCTCGCAGTGGATCACCAGATTCCATTTTCCCCTATCACAAAACCAACCCCAATATGGCCGGCATTTATCGTGTTTATAGATATGTGAAACCATCTCAAAACCCAGAGGCAATGGTGACTACTGTAGATGTCGTTGATGCCCTGACCTTTGAACAACCACAACACTATGTATCAGCTATTGAAGATGGCTTTGGTCCAAGGACAATACCCACCACACTGCCTTCCCTTCCGATACCCAATCTCTATGGTCCATTTGACAATTATGCCACTTTTGCCTTGTCGACTGGTCGTATTGATTCAAAAACACGAGTAAAGAAGCTATGCACGGACTAAAGAAGATACTTATGGATAGAAACTTTCAACTCTCTGATGTAGAAAAGCTCAACATTGATCGTGATTACGGCAACTCGATGCTTAAACCAATTCTCCCTCTGATCCTGTTATCGAACTGCCATTTCTCTCAGTTGCTGGTGATCTCTGGATAAAGGATGAAATCAATATCCCCATGCCCTGCACCGGCAAACATTGGGACTCAGAGAAAAAGGCACCACAGCTTGTCATCAATAATTTTTATCATCAAACACTCATTGAGATTATCCGCAACACATTCCATGGTCCTTCCTTTTATGACTTTCATCTGAAGGGATTCAAACAATTTTGGATCCCTCCTGATGGTAAACCAACTCAGCGTGTTTACGGAGAGGCTTATACATCAGACCGTGCCACTGAATTTGAAGACAAGATATACTGTCAACTATCTCCCTCACCCCCAGGTGAAGAAAATATCGAGGTTGTTGTAGTTTGGATAATGATATGGTCTGACTCTACAAATCTCGCCCAGTTCGGAACTGCATCATTGTGGCCGATATACATTTTCTTTGGAAATTTGCCAAAGCAGTTCAGAATGAAGCGTAGTGCGTGTACCGCTCATCATCTTGCATATATTCCATCTGTAAGATATTTTTTGTGCACTTTTTAAAATGCTAAAATATATTACAGCTTCCAGATATCATTCGAGATGTGTATTACCATGAGTTTGGTGTGTATCCGAACAAGGAAGTTTTCAAGTTCCTCAAAAGAGAAATCATGCAGGCTGTTTGGAATTTGTTACTTGATGAAGAGCTACTCAATGCATATATTCATGGACTACTTCTTGTCTGTACTGACAAACTTTTGCAAAGGCTCTATCCTCAATTTTTTAGTCACTCGGCTGACTATCTAGAAAGGTTTTTTTCCCAAATTATTATTTTCCACGGATACTAATACTTTAAATAGGATTCTCATGGTCTGCATGAAGGTCCTAGCCAAATGCCCATGTCCACGCTGTACAATTACCAAGTCCAAATTTCAAATCTCGGAACAAAGCATGACTTCAAGAGCCATCAAACTCACCGCCGGCAAGACTCAGAAGCCCATCAAGTAAAATTTGAACCAGCAAGAAAACTTCACCTGTAGAGGCCAGCTTTTTATATTAATAAGGGAAGTTGCCCATAATTTTGCATATATTAACGAGGCAAACTTCCCTACACAGCTTTTTTAATAAAAGATGGGGAACTTCCCTCTACTAGACATGTGACCTACGTAAGACAGCTTTTTATATAAAAGATGGGAAACTACCCTCTACTAGACATGTGACCTACATAGGCCAGTGGGCAGGCAGGCTTTGGGCGCATTTGGAATTTTTTTTTTAGGAAACAATGACATAATGATCAAAAAAAGCAGATTTTTAGTGCCTATTTTGGCAGGCAATAAGAGGGGGTTATTTGGTGCATAGGGTGGCATTTTCCCACACTTCAGGTCAGTGGGTGTGGGCGCATTTGGGATTTTCTTTTTGGGAAACAATGACATAATGATAAAAAATAAATGAATTTTTGCAAAAATAAGCAGATTTCTGCTGCTTACTATAGCAGGTAATGAGAGGGATCAATTGATGGATAGGTGCGGAATTTTCCCATGCTTCAGGTCAGTAGTTGCGGGTGCATTTGGGATTGCTTTTTTAGGAAATAATCACATAATAATCAAAAATAAGCAGATTTAAGCAGATTCCTGCTGTTTATTGTGGCGGGCATTGGAAGGGGCTGTCTGATAAATAGGGGAAGAATTTTCCCACGCTTCCGGAAACCACTGGCAGATGCCTTATGAGATGGAGACCTTGAATATGGTTACCAAATTGGAATAGAGACTGTGGCTGAAGAGAAAAACGCAAAAAACATTTTTGGAGCCAGCAATGAAAATATAAAAAGTGAGGTAAGGGTGTTTATAGGGTAAATTGGGTCTGGGAATTCAAATTTTCAAACAGAATTTCAATATTCTTAGTGGTTCTTGAGATATTCACTGACCTGTGTACAAGCATAAAATATCCAGATGCCAGACACATCTTAGGAACCAGCCTATGACATTCAGATACAGTTCTCATAGTGGTCAAATCACCAAATAGCAAAACTAACATGCTTTAGAAATCACCTCTAGTAAACTACAGCTTTTTATCTGATCAAAGAGTATATACTAGAGACCTTGCGCAAAAGCCACCTGTGGCTGTTGGCTAATTCTAAAAAACTTTCTAGCCATTGTACAGATTCCATCTAGCCACCATTAACAGCTCTTGACACAAGTATAAATTGATGGCTAGGAGGAAAGAATATACCCAGTACATGTGGCAGGAGAGGTGCGGAAACTTCGGCAAAAAGCCACAGGTGGCTTTGCGCAAACCCTCTACTACTGTTACTTTTGTTGGATTTCAAATTTGCAATAGCTTCACTGCTTCAATGACTACTTAAGATCTATACTACAGTTACTTTTGTTCTGGAGCCTTTGATCACCTAAATACCCATATCATTCCATAGGATCTACAAAGCATATATGAAAAGCAAACTACCAGTTTAAAATGAACAGTCTATTGGCAGTTATGTGTTTTGTTCATTATGTTTGATAAAATCAAGACAGAATGACTATGTACATTATTGTTGAAATACAACTCTTATGAAATGCTGAGTATATAGAAACTGGTTTATGTTACTTTTCATTTAGCTAAAGTTTATGAGAAACATATATGTATGGATGTCTCATGTCTCTGAGACTATATGTAAATACAGACCACCATTTATTAACCATAGAGATTGTGTATGCATGTGAAGTATGTATTTACTTTCACTTGTTATACTTTTGGTGAATACAAAAAATCCCAGAGAGAAAGTATAGTAAGAATAATCTGTTATATGCAGTGTCTGAAAATAAGAAATAAATAGTCTCCCAAAGGTATATTCAGTATCTGAAAAGAAGAGGTATCATATCACTGAACCAAGTCATAAGTTGGTTTCTATGTCTGCATATTTTATGCTTGTACACAGGTCAGTGAATATCTCAAGAACCACTAAGAATATTGAAATTCTGTTTGAAAATTTGAATTCCCAGACCCAATTTACCCTATAAACACCCTTACCTCACTTTTTATATTTTCATTGCTGGCTCCAAAAATGTTTTTTGCGTTTTTCTCTTCAGCCACAGTCTCTATTCCAATTTGGTAACCATATTCAAGGTCTCCATCTCATAAGGCATCTGCCAGTGGTTTCCAGAAGCATGGGAAAATTCTTCCCTTATTTATCAGACAGCCCCTTCCAATGCCCGCCACAATAAACAGCAGGAATCTGCTTAAATCTGCTTATTTTTGATTATTATGTGATTATTTCCTAAAAAAGCAATCCCAAATGCACCCGCAACTACTGACCTGAAGCATGGAAAAATCCCGCACCTATCCATCAATTGATCCCTCTCATTACCTGCTATAGTAAGCAGCAGAAATCTGCTTATTTTTGCAAAAATTCATTTATTTTTTATCATTATGTCATTGTTTCCCAAAAAGGAAATCCCAAATGCGCCCACACCCACTGACCTGAAGTGTGGGGAAATGCCACCCTATGCACCAAATAACCCCCTCTTATTGCCTGCCAAGATAGACAATAAAAATCTGCTTTTTTTGATCATTATGTCATTGTTTCCTAAAAAGGAAATTCCAAATGCGCCCAAAGCCTGCTTGCCCACTGGCCTATGTAGGTCACATGTCTAGTAGAGGGTAGTTTCCCATCTTTTATATAAAAAGCTGTCTTACGTAGGTCACATGTCTAGTAGAGGGAAGTTCCCCATCTTTTATTAAAAAAGCTGTGTAGGGAAGTTTGCCTCGTTAATATATGCAAAATTATGGGCAACTGTCCTTTTTGTTTATATTTTTCCAGCAGCTAGAGCTGAAAACTTAGGCCTGTTCGGTTGCCATCAAATTTGCGTTATATTGCGAAAAATCGTTACAAAATATAACGCTTTCTGATATATTGTTACATTTGTCTCAAAATCAAATAACTGTGACTCTTGCGTGACATTGTTCTTGTAAACATCTGGCTCGGATCTGGCTGTGTTGCCAGTTTCAGTTCCTGTTTATCAGCTTCTACGGATGTTTACCTATCTACTTATGAAGAGAGAGCCAAATGTGCCTACAACTGTCAGAAATCCAATTTAAGCCTCACAGTTTCAATCTCTGATGTTTCAAACTCCCCAATGCTATTATTTAGGTGAGAGGAGGATGGTAACTTGGGTAAGTATCAATATGGAGAGATACCTGGCTTTCATCAAGGGTCTATCGGCTTTTGCTTTGCCAAGACTGATATTCGGCAATACCTCAAAAGAATGTCATGCCTTGGATCACACAGTACACTCTCACGCCTTTGAAATTGACCAATATAACACTTGACCGATATCACGCTGGCAACCGAACAGGACCTTACATTTCAACAAGCTTATTCCGTTGCAAGCCAAGCAGTTGGTAGTATATTAGATGATGAGTCTCTGACCCCTGTACGGGTAAGTAACTTCAATAAGAAGTATATTTTGATTGTAAATGACTTGTCATTATAGAATGCATTTTCCAATTGGCTGCTGAAATATGGATTCGATTATTACCTCATGAATCCACCCAATAAGCTTCACGACTGGGGGGGGGAAGAACAAGGATATACTTTCAGCAAAATTATGAATTCTTCATTCATTAAAAAACGGTTCAGTAGAAATCTTTGATCAGCGGTAGGTACATTCCCTCATTTGATTATTCTGAGCCGAACATGAAACTCCTCCAAGATATTGATAGATTCCCACCTTTGGAAGATCTGTTATTTGGCGTTTCAAAAACAATGTTTCAGAGATGAGAAAATTTGCTAATCGAGATTTCGAAAATGTCACTGCTGTATGTGTTTACACTTGCACTTCAACTTATTTGCTAACACATGACAGTGCTCAATCCCAGTACTTGAAGGATTATTCCCCAGAGGAACCGAAAAAATAGTACTTGACCTCGCTTTTACATCCTGCAGTTGACAGGTTCTTTCTTCTCTCCAGATGCATACTGACGCAACTCTAGAATTTTTCAAGACTATAACTGCAGAGCTTGGGCGACATCTTCGTCAGTTCTCAAAGGATTCACAAAATTATATCATGATGGAACTGCCGCACGAGGCTCAGAAACGTGAACAACATTTGAAAAAGAAGAATCAAAGCAAGGCAAAAACCAATACAGCCAACGCTCATCCTCACATCCGGAAGTTCAATAATGAAACAATTAAGACTCATGCCCTGGGTGATTTTGTATGGGCTATAAAGTATTTTGGGATGGCCGATGGTTGGGAAACTCAGATTGTAAGAGTCTATTAATGATCTGACTAGCATCTAATTTTTTTTCCTAGGGAGAAAATCTTCACCAGGACGTCAAGGAGTGGTATAAGCGGACAAATGGGCATGGTAATGTTGCACAGATTGCCTGCCATGAAAGGAGAAAAAGGGTTCTAAATAATATCAAACAGTGGGGCAGGAACAATCTTTCTAAAAAGATAGCTCTTGCATTTGACAAAGAGGAACCATTGCCATTCACTGATCCCAAGTCGAAGTTTCATATGGCATCAGGCAAACGTTTTTTCCTGGACCTGGATGACATTTTAGAGTAGAGTGACCTGGATGCAGCTCTCAAGGTATGTTATTTATTTCATATGTTATATGATATTAATTTTTCCAAAGGACTTTATCTGGAAACTGAAGCTTTACATTTTCCATAACATAATATTCGGTGATGTGGAAAACCCAGCAGTTTACGAAGATGATCTTGAAGCTCTTAGTTTTGAGAACAATCGTATTTATCGACACAAAGTGGTCCAGATTAATCATACAACCTATGACTTGCGTCAAGATCAGGATTCAATTAATCCTCGTACCCATGCAGATATCATGGCCTTGGCACCACCAGACAGCAAGCATCCCTTTATCTATGGAAGAGTAGTCGGTATCTTTCATGCTAACATTCGGATACGGAAAACTGACCAGTTTAAAGAAATCAAGCATCAAAGTGTTAATTTTTTGTGGGTTCGATGGTTGGATAAAGCTGAAGGTATGTGGCTATTTGCTTGCATACCTGACTCGTGGTTTGAATTCTTGATAGAACATGCCATCCACATTTACAACCAGACACTTCTGTGTCACCTTAAATGGCAGATTCCCCATGAGGGAATTAGGGGGAGGTTCCTTGTATTGACCATTTACGGGTCTTTGACTGTGGTGCTTATGTACATATCCCAGCTAATATACAAAAGGACAAACTTGCCCCTAAATCAGAATACATGGTGTATCTGGGCATAGCTCCTGGTGGACATGGCAATTGCTTCATGTTTCTACCTAACAATGTTGTTTTTACATTGGCTCATGCTATATTTGAGGAGACTGTCTTCCCTAAATGTGAGAAGCATCCCTGAACATCCTGTAAATTGCCTTTATTAGCACCTGATGATGAGGATCCCAAATACAATCCTCCAGACTCAATTCCTGACAACAACAATAATGATGGTACCACCTCTCATTCTCCTTGCGGTCCTTCCAACCAAGACAGACAGGGTGATATGCAGGGTGATGACCCACGCAAACCTAGTCCCCTGCCTTTGCCTCTGGCAGAGGAACCCAAACTGGAACAGCCTATGGCACCTCAGACCTCAGGGCATCAGTGAAAAGTTCCCACATGACCTGGTAACATCTACAAGGATAATCAGCTCCCAGCAGAAGTTCAGGCAGAAAAACCAAGAAAAAAACTGTAGGAGATACCAAATGTTGGTCAAAACCTAAATTGGGTAGACCCCCTCAGCCTACAGTACCAGGACAGGTTCCCAGACCTAGCTCTGTGCCTGGTAACCCAGGTTCAATCACTACTGGGGACACACAATCTGCACCAGAACATGAGGATGTTATGACAAAACTATGTTGAGAGGGGGGAATAAAACTTATAAACTATCTGCTTTCTCAAGCGGTTATTGGAACAACATAGGATACACACAAGGGCATATTAATACGCTACAATGGCAATGACGTGTACAAAAAAGAACATAATACAGGTAACAGCGAGGAACATAGAAAAGAAGGGAAAGAGGGGTGGATACACAGGCTTGGAGTAATACAGATACTACTTGTTGTTGACACAAACCTTACGTGTGGTGCGTCTTAGGACAGGACTTGGGGATGATAACTTTGAGGACTCTTTGATGGAGGTATCTTGATTACTTGCAGACGTATTGGAGACAGAAGTGGGCGGCTAAGATAACAAAAGAGTTAATGTTACTGGAATAAACACGTAAAAAGCATGAAAATACAAAGTACAAACCTGACTGTTGACTTCTTTTGTCTTGGCCCATGTTGGAATGTGTTTTTGATTAGAAGCCTGTGGCTTTGAGTTGCGAGTTGAGGAAGGTAAATTGGATACAGCCGGACCAGGTGGAGCAGGTGACGCAGCAAGTGGTGACTTGGAGACTGAGACCAGCAGATCAACAGCAGTAGACTTCACCAGATCTGATTCTTGAGAGTGAGGACTCGGTGTAGGAAGTGGTTGCGAGTCGTCCGAGTTGTTATTAGTTGGTACAACAATAGAGTTCGAGTCATTAATTGGTACAGGGGTAGATTCTGAGTTGTTGTTAGTTGGTGCAGAGATAGTAGAGGGTCCTGGCGAGGCATGAGCCGATGTGCTTGATTTGGCCGTAGAATCTTTGTGAAGTCGTTCCTTCCTTCGAAGCCGCTTGAGTTGAGCTAATGTACTGTCTTGGTCGTCTTCAATGTTTTCCTGATGCTTGTTCTTCTCATCACCTGGTAGCATCCATCCAACCTGGCTGGAATCAAGGTAAGCTAGTAAGTAATAAAGAATGAAATGAATAAAATATCACGTACTCGGTCCACTGCTCCAAAGTATTCCTAACAACATCCTCATCTCGTATATCTGGGTCCTCAAACATTGAAACAATGCTCTCAAAAAACATCTCCTTAACTACAGCGCCATCATCACTACGCCAGTCGGTTGAAGCGGAGAGGGAATGAGAAGCCTGAAACAAAATAATTATACAATCTATCTGTATTCAACATCGAAAATCGAAACATACCAAGAGACCAGCATATGCAATCATTCTAGGTGTCACCTCCTTCAGTTTATACGAGTGTGCTGGTCCAACTTACTTGAAATTGAAACGGGCACCAGGTGGGTTTGACCTATAAGCCGATGCAGTTTCGGGACCAAGAAATATGGTCACCCAGACCTGGCACGTAACTGTGAGTTATGTAGTAAAAAAAATCGGCAGTAGACTCACTAAAAAAAGTAACTGTCCAAGAAAACGGCCAGATTCCACGTATTCCTCACCGTTTGAAGCAGCATCTCTGAGATCGTCATACATGAATACCAGAATATGAGAGCTATCAATGGTGATGTCGTCCTCAAGAACACGCAGTTGGAAGCTAAGTACATATTAGATACTGAAAATAATAAGGGGAGTGACTTACGTATCTGGGTCTTTTTGACACTCGTCTAACTTGATTGGGGTACACAGTAGCATACTAAGCTGCCCATGGTTCCAACCACAAACAAACAATTTCGAAAGATCACCATTGATAGGTGGTGTAAAAGAGTCAATACCGAGAACATCTAGAGCATTTGACAAAATACGAGTCTTGAGAATGCGAACGTTGCCAGAAATCGCAGTGCTTGCAGATGTATTCATCTAAAATAAAATATTAGCATCTAAACAATCAAGAGAAATATAAAAATACACACTATGCCTACGAGCTCATCCAGAGCATTGGCTTCCAGAATCTCGTCCATGTATGCATCAAAATTGGGAATAAATGTAATGAGCTGGTCGTAGATCTTGAGGTTACAAGCCCTAATAGAGAGTAAATATAAGATTTAAAGAGAAACATATGGAAATACTCACTTATCTGGATCATTGTCGTCCTCTGGTTCTAGTAGGTCTTCAGGGAGCTTCCCATCATGATCCAATCCAGCTATAAGAACAGCGCAGTAGTTGATATATGGGCTCTCTGTCTTTGACAATGATTTCGCCGCTCTCTTGAAGTGGTCGAGTTTATTTTTCGGTCTAAAAAAAAGGACAGCATCAGAAAGACCACCAATACAGTCGAAAAAAACATGTACCCATCCTTTCCTCACTTCTTCTTGTTGCGCATTAGCTCAACTATATTGGTTGTATGCTTCCATTTCCTTCCACGCTTGCCAGCTTTGGATCCTGATGAGTCTGAATCAGATGAGTTGTTGTCGCCTTCTCCTTGAGCTGAGGTATGTGCTGGCGGTAATGGCAGAGTAACAGGGGCTGGAGGTACTAATTGAGGGTTGTGATGAAGTGTTTGTCCTCTGGCAGATGTGGTCTTGGGAGGCATGGTCGCAGTAGTGTGAGCACAAGAAGTAAGTAAAAGACGCGTCACTGCTTTTGACACGTCACCAAATCGGACATTAAATATTCTGCCTAAAAGCATGATTACGACAACGACCATTTTTCTACTCTTGCTCCATGAGACGTGCATCAATATTCCAAATCTTTTTATCTGTGCTTACCTTCACTCTACTCGTCTATATTATGGCTTTCAAGTGTCCTGATTGTTCAAAATCTTTTCAAAAGGCTTCGGGACTTCAATTTCATCGACGCTCTTGCAAGGACAAAAATGGAGCAAGCGCGACCAGATGCAAGAGTACTTTTTAAAAGGTACAGGTCAATTGTCCATCGGACTTTTTGATAAGTACGGGTTAACATAGTAGGGCTTATTTGAGCTTGCGAAAGCAAACAGTAGCTGTATACCACCCACTAGGCCTTTTAAAAAGCATTAGTGGGGTTATCGTAAAACTTGCCCCCCCCCCGGATTCGGACCTGCCCGGCAGCTAGCAGTTAGGGTTAGGGTTAGGGACAGAATGACTCCAACTAGCTCAGATAGTGTTGCTACCCTTCCACATCCCTTCAAATAGGCAATTCCACCCTTGGGAGGGGTCACAATGGTATTAAAAAGCCACTACAGCATGATATAAGGCAAGTTTAAACTTATTTTATAATTATTTCTCATTACTTTTTAAAAAGTCCAATGGACAATAAACAGCTTCTTTTTAAAAAGTATGCCTGACAAAGTTTACCTGTACTTATTAAAAAGTCCGATGGACAATTAACCTGTACTTTTTAAAAAGTGTTACCACATCGGCTGCAAGCGCAAGATTACTCACTCAGTGTCGTGATGCTCGGCAACATAAGATTGCAAGAATGGCATCCCAATCAGATGTTACTGAACTGCCGGTATGTTAAGTCTAAATCTTATATTAAGCTAACTTACACAATGATTTAACTTTTAACTTGTATTCTCGACTCCAGTATACACATGATGTTACTGAACCGTCGGTATGTTAACTTTGTTAAGATATTAACTCAAAGTTATATGATTTAACATTTCTAGTACGAAACTACTGAAGCCGGATCGTCAATCAAAGCAAACATTGATCTACAATCACCGTCACCACCCACCCGTCTTCCCGGTGCTATACAACCTTCTAGATCAGGTCGTTCACGATTTCTTCCATCCCGCTACCTGGATGCACTCCCGACTCTTTCACATTCAATGCCAAACCTTATCAAACTGGAGATTCCAATCTATGTTCCTTCACCAAGCCCAATGCCAGAAACAGAACTGGATAAAGAACCACAAGACGCAGATGCTATACCTCAAAATGTTATCTATATTGATTCGGAACCAGATTATTTCGGTATCTATCGTTCTTATCCTGAGACGACGGCCACCATACCAGACGAAGAGGTCCCAATTTCCGATATCTGTGTCGGTCCCAGTCTACCATCCGCTCCATTGTCTCGTAACCCATATTCCGTATTTGGAACTGTTCTCTCAAACGCAAGATCTTTTGTCCAAAATCTCTTTGCTCCATTTTCTAATGCATCCGAGTACCGGTTAATATCTTGGTTCTACCGACATGATAGCAAGTCTTTGGCCGATCTCGATGATTTGGTCCAGAATGTACTGCTCGCAGACGACTTCCAGTTAGAGGATTTGGAAGGTTTTAGTACTGTGAGGATTATGCGGCAAATGGATGAGCATAGAGGTGCAAGGGCAGCATTCCGAGAAGAAGATGGCTGGATTGAGAGCTCAGTAAAGATACCTTTGCCAGCGGAGGGTTTTTGTATACCAGAGAGCAAGGCAGCAACTCTCGAAATTGATGGGATCTTTCATCGAGACATGCTTGATGTTATTACATCAGTCTTCGAGTCCCCTGCTTCAAATAATTTTCACTATTCTCCACACAAACTACACCGTCAACAATTTCCTCGATCAGCATCCCCCGAACATCTCCGAAGCAAGCTTTATGACTCCGATGCATTCATTCGTGAATACGGAAGTGTAACACAGGCTGAACACAAGTGACGTCAATCATCTCCTCCGACATCAGAAGATCCAGATGTCCCAATAGGGATCACTTCAATCATGTGCTGGTCTGACAGTACTCACCTCAGTTCATTCGGTGACAAGTCTGCCTGGCCAGTGTACATGTATCTAGGTAATTAGTCCAAGTATGAAAGGGGCAAGCCTTCAGCATTTGCAGCCCATCACATTGCGTATATTCTGAAGGTAAAATGTTTTTTTACCGTTGATTAACTTTTTTATGTCGCTAATGGTGCTGTCTGTAGCTTCCAGATACTGTTCAAGAGGTATACCAAAAGCAATTTGGGTTTCCTGCCAGTGGTCCTACTCTTACACACCTCAAACACGATTTGATGCATGCAATATGGGCACTTATTCTTGACCCGAAATTTATGGAGGCATATCAGCATGGTGTTATTATTAAATGTGGTGATGGTATTCTTCGCCGCATTTTTCCTTGTTTTTTTACATACTCAGCAGACTATCCGGAGAAGTAAATGTTTATCTCTACTATATTTCCAAGGCTAATGATCTATTACTAGAGTCCTTCTCGCAACTATCCGAACCTTGGGCTGCTGCCCATGTCCTCATTGTCTAGTTGAGAAGAGTCAGATTGCTCAACTAGGGACTGTGTATGACTACCGACGACACCAAAAAAATCCTCGTGTGGACAATGAGGCTCATCAAAGTTTGATTAACCGGATGTGGTACTGGATTTATGAGCTTGGTTATAGAGTCTCGAGTCAAGCTGTCGAGACAATTCTCCAGCCATTTTCATGGGTTCCCACCAGGGTATGCTATTGCTTCTTTTTATATGATATAGTTTGTATACTAATCTTACTTGTAGAATATTTTTTTTGACTCGATTTCAAGAGTTCGACTTCAATGTTTTTGATATGCTTGTCCCAGATGTTCTGCACGAATTTGAACTCAGAGTTTGGAAAGCGGTCCTCACTCATCTACTCCATATACTTTTTGCAATAGGTGGTGATTCTATTCAGATTTTAGATCACCGGTAAGTAATTTATTATGCTATGAAGCATTTTTGTACTAATTTTGGGAAAGTTTCCATCGTGTACCAACATTCGGTTGTGATACAATCAGGCGCATTAGTGGAAACATTTCGGCTTTGAAACAGCTTGCTGGCAGAGATTACGAGGATCTGCTGCAGGTAAGAGACTAATTTGATTTATTCAGATTCACGATAAATTTGTTTGTTTAGTGCTCGATGCCGGTGTTTGAGGGCCTATATTCTGTTTACGATAAGGTCATTAAGGACCTCTTATTTGACCTTAATACTTGGCATTCCCTTGCAAAGTTACGCCTTCATAGCGATCGATCTATTGATTGCTTGGAAGATGCAACTACAGACCTTGGAAAGTCACTTCGCAAGTTTGTGTCCACAGTTTGTGAGGCTTATGATATGAGGGAATTGCCGAAGGAGACTGCTGCCCGTGGACGACAAAGAGCAAAGCTTGCTAACAAGGGTAATCAAGTCCAATCTGGCTCGAACTGAAAGCGAAAGGGTGTCGGTGATAGCTCTTCTGGTAAAAAGAGTTTTAACCTTTCAACATACAAGATCCACTCACTTGGTCATTATCCTCGATTCATTCGTCTCTTTGGCCCAACAAACAACTACAATACTCAAATTGTAAGTGTATTACACTCTCATTGTATTCAGAATTTGAGCTCAAATTTATCTTCAAGGGAGAACCGGAGCATAAGTGAGTGAAGCGTTTCTACAGCCGCACAAATCGAGTTTTCAAGTTCCTGCAACAACTTACCACACATGAACGTTGGAAGAGAATCCTAAAAGGTGTTGAGCGGCGTCTTGAAACGACGGGATATTTGTATGGAAAGGCACTGGAAGTGGCTTTGATCCCATTTGAGCATTCTGATCCGCTTGCTCATTCATCCCCTGAATCTCATTATCATATGTCAAATGATAGCTCAAACTGGTTTGTTCTTCGAGATTGGATGAACTCACATAGGAACGATGCGGCTGTCACAATAAGTTATATTTATGATCTGTCATTTGATTGTCTAATAACTTACTATTCTCGGAGATTCTTCATCAAGGCGAAGGAACACATTCTTTGCTGTATCCTACACATGAAAGAAGATATGCAATACAGTCTCGAGGATGGATCACAGCTTACCTTTGTCCATGAACGAATTTACAAGCACAAGGTACTTCGTATCAATTACACGAGTTACGACATGCGGCGCTGTCAAGATTCCATTAATCCACACATTCCTGACCATTCAAATGTTATGGTACTTGTCTCGGGCTCTGATGAGGTGGGTGCTGATCCTTATTGGTATGCTCGGGTTCTTGGTGTTTTCCATGTTATGGCTCAACACAATCAAGGACAACCGTGCCGGTTCGACTTTCTTTGGGTATGTTGGTATGGTATAGATAGTACCTACAAGTATGGGTGGAAGTACAAGCGAATGCCTCGTATCAGATTTATCGACAGTACTGAGGACTGTGCTTTTGGATTTTTGGATCCTGCTTGTGTCATTCGAGCAGTCCATCTTATCCCGGCATTTAGCTTGGGTTCTACAAAAGCATTCCTAGGTCCTTCAATTGCACGTCAAGACTGTGAGAACAATGAGGATTGGTATCGCTATTATGTCGGCATGTGAGTACATTTCTTTTAAGATTGAAATTTTTGGTGTGTCCTAATTATTATAACAGTTTTGTGGATCATGATATGTTTGTACGATACATGCCTGATATTGGCCTGCAACTTCAAAAATATGATACAACGCCCGAGGAGCTTTCAACTGTTGTCCCAGAGGAAGGTGAACTGGAAGATACTAACATTGATGAGACAGACTCGGACAATTCAGCTGTTCCTGAATGCCCTCCAGATGGTCAAGACCAGGAGGTTGCTTCTGTTATTGATGAGGATGAGTGGGGGGATTTTGGATATGAGGAAAGTGATGGGGAGTCAGCTGAAGAAGATGAATTCGAAGGGGATCTATTGAATGAGGATGAGGCTGAGCTAGGGGCTGAGGATGGTGAAGGTCATGGGGATTATGATGAAGCACTTCATGAGACTGAAGGCTATGCCGGACTATAGTAGTGTAGTAGGATGCATATAAGAAATAGTAGAAAATTTTAATTAAGTAGTTTGTATGGGGAGAGCTTCTGATAACGTACCTATTCTGTTGGCCCACTGTGATAAGTTTCACGTTGTTGTGTTTGAATGGACTAATGGTGCAGTGGTATAGCCCTCCAACTCTGGACTAAGGTTGGACCCCCTATACTTCCTGCTAACGAGGGTTCGAATCCAGGTATGTACATATGAAATTAATATATTAGGTGATTTTGTTTCATAACATTCTGTATCATTGTTTTACATAGTGTTTTCCCTTTCTCTATTCTGAATTTGGACTTGACATTCTGAAATCTTACTTTACATTCTGTATGCTTTCATTACACTATATATTCATACTTAATGAGTGTATTGGGATAATATAGAATGTTTTATGCAGATACTGTCTGTAAATCCACACTTCAAAATGCAGGAGCAAGATATATAATGTTAGTATATGTACAGGCCATACATGTCTGGAATGGTATTAGGTCTTTTGCTGATGCATTAATGCTAGCACAAAAAATGTCTGTGAATGGCTTTACTGAGATATTCTCGCTTGCCAAAGGCTGAGCAGGAGGAGTGGAAGACAGCTTGCCACAAAGAATTAGAGGCACTTTGCAAGTGCAACGTCTTTAAACTTGTGGATTGATCTTCCAATAGAAAGGTTATCAAAAACCGATGGGTCTTCAACGTCAAATCTGACAATTGTAAGAAGGCAAGACTTGTTGCTAAAGGTTTTTGGATTAGACTTCGATCAAGCTTCTCTCCAGTAGTCCAATTCGAGACAGTGTGACTCGCCCTCGCATTGGCAGCACTCGAGAACTGGCATTTGTCCAGTGTTGATGTTCACAGCACCTATTTGTGTAGCAAACTCAATGAAGAGATTTACATGGAACAACCAGAAGGTTTTAAAACTTCTGGACAGGAGCATAAAGTCATTCAACTTAAACGTGCCCTCTATGGACTCAAGCAGGCAGGCCTCGTGTGGTGGCACTCCCTTGATAAGTCCATGAAGGAACTTGGTTTCATCTGAATCAGTTCCAATGCGGGCATATTTTTCTTTACATCTAAGACTGGCTCAAAAATAATTGCCATTGTGTATGTTGACGATGCCATATTTTGTGGCCAGGACAAATCTTTAGTTCATAAGCTGAAGGAGATGTTTATGAAGAAATGGGAATGCAGGGATCTTGGTGACGCTAAGGAATTTCTCTGAATGTAGATCATTGGGAAAGGCAGCCGGATTGCTATAAATCAGTGTGTCTACCTTCATAAAGTGGCTGCATAGAACACTGCGGCACACAAAATGCTATGTCTGTGCAAACTCCACTCCCTGCTGGCTTTCAGCCACTTCTGAATGACTCTCCAGTCAATCTCATTCTTTGTCAGAGATTCCAGATGGTAATCAGGTCTCCAAGGAGCACTTAGATGAAGTGCTGTATATCTGCTGCTATCTTCTTGGGGATTGTTCCTATGCTCTCATCTATGATGGTTCTTCCACCCAAGGCTTATCAGCCTGTACCAACTCAGATTGGGCATCTGACCTGAACTCACGTTGTTCCCAGACTGGCTTCTTTTTAAAGATGGCCAAGTTTATATATACTGTCATGAATCGTCGGACTCTTCCTTTCCCTTTCTCACACCTGTCTACACCATCTTACCATGTCACCATATACACCATCAGCTTCTTGATATTCCATCATTAGCTTCCATCAGTACTTTCCATCATTAGCTTCCATCAGTACTTTCCATCATTCCTCCCCATCAGTAGCTTCTTGATCTTCTGTACTTCTGATCTTCCATGCTTCCTGATCTTCTGATGCACAGACTCTATAGCTATTCAGTACTATTCATGGACCTATCCTTGTTCTCGCTGATATATGTACTTGTCACTGTTGTAGGTAGTTCCCTAGCCTGTTCACTTCTGTCTGTCTACACTGTTCGATCACTTTCCAGCACTGTATCGACCTAGTTAGCAGTCTCACTATGCTTTTATCTATTACTTCTCTTGTCCTTGTCTCTTGTTGTGTGACCTGAGTGGCTCCCAGCATGTCTCAGCACTATGGAGTGGTCGTTCTCGACATATACTTAGACTTCTCATGCTCAGAAGACGATAGCACTCTCTTCTACTGAAGCAAAGTATATGGCACTCTCTGATTGTAGCCACCAGGTTGGCTGGATCCGTACCTTACTTAAGGAGATTGATTATGATCTAGAACCTATACCTATTTATGGGGATAACCAAGATCCAATTTTTATCCAATAACTGAACGTTGCTCTGAGCATATTGATATTCATTATCATTATATTTGCAAGGTTATTGAAAACGGCCTAGTCAAAGTACGCTTCATTGACGGAAACGACAACCCTGCTGACCTATTCACCCAAAACCTAGGATGGGTCAAATTCAAAAAGTTCCAAGATTGTCTTGGCCTTGAATTCTATACTTTGGCTGCTGATAGCGCCATTTTTGAATAAATTTACTATTCAAGGATATTTGTCTTGATTTCAAGTACTTGTCCATGGTGACTCTTTGCCTATATCCTCAAATTATGTTTTTACTTTTACTGTACAAAGTGGATATGTTTACATACTTTTTAGGTAGTATTTAGCGAGGGGGAGTGTTGAACTTGGTTCCATTTCCATCTACAATGTCATTATGACCTCTTTCTTACTTCACTATGATACTTCTATGACATTGTTATATGACCTCATTGTTGCTTCATCTATGATACAATGGCTACATCACTATGTAGTCATTGGACTTATTCTTAGTCCCACTTTGAAGTATATAAGGACAGTAGATACCTGTCTTAATACTCAGTTTATTTCACTCTAGAAACAGTTGCCTAAGCCCTCTAAGTATCCTTACTTAGGGCGTGTTCGTGTGCAACCACTTGGGTCTGTTTACCTGCCAAATTTACAACATTAAGCCTTTTTCCCGCAGGTGAATCACCATGAATGGTTGTAAATTTGGCAGGGTAACCAGTCGTAAGCAGACCTAAGCAGCTGCACATGAACATGCCCTTACAGTCTAGCTCTATCTGTCCCCAGGTGAGTAGAGTCATGCCACTGTGTACTTAAGTGTAGCAGAGACTGCCCTCAACATTCCTCCCTTTATGCTGTTCCCCTTCATATTTTCTTCTCAATGAATTGAAGCTGTCAGTGAGCTCAACAAAGGCATCTATAGTCCCTATGGACAAAAGGAAGCAAGTTAAGTGGTCTATCCAAAGATGTAGTGCAATGAAACACTCCTGACATTGAAATATAAATGTAACAGATTATCTTCCTTTTGTTCACCAAGCTTTCCCTCTGTTTTCCAGACTGTTGATCAGCTCCTTCCTTTCTTTCTATCTCTGTTAACATCTCATTCCTCTACATTATACTTCAAAATGCTTCCCTGATCATTTCCCCATCACGAACTTCATGACTGCCAGCAATATGGTAAGTACCATTTGACTTGATTCGAGTGTGTAGAGGTAGTCTTATGGTTTTTAGCATGTGCGGGCACTGCTGGACCTGCTGACCTAATTTAAGAAAGTTCACATGCACCTATCTGAGCATTCTACTGTTCGTTTATTGGCTTCTGGCCTTCGGTTTTGTGCTGTAAACTGGAAATTGACCTTCCCAGACATCTGGGACACTTATGGTATAATTACGCAGCTGTCATGAATCGTTGGACTCTTCCTTTGCCTTTCTCACACCTTTCTACACCATGTCACCATGTCACCATATACACCATCAGCTTCCTGATATTCCATCAGTACTTTCCATCATTAGCTTCCATCAGTACTTTCCATCATTCCTTACCATCAGTAGCTTCCTGATCTTCTGTACTTCTGATCTTCTATGCTTCCTGATCTTCTGATGCACAGACTCTATAGCTATTCAGTACTATTCATGGACCTGTCCTTGTTCTCGCTGATATATGTACTTGTCACTGTTGTAGGTAGCTCCCTAGCCTGTTCACTTCTGTCTACACTGTTCGATCACTTTCCAGCACTGTATCGACTTAGCTAGCAGTCTCACTTCGCTTTTATCTATTACTTCTCTTGTCCTTGTCTCTTGTTGTGTGACCTGAGTAGCTCCCAGCATGTCTCAGCATTATGGAGTGGTCGTTCTCGACAGCAGTGTCATTAGACTGATTCTATCAGTGCAGATACTCAATTGTGATCTCGTGATCCGTGAGATAGTGGGTACATTGACCATTTTTTTACCGGAGTTTTCTCCTTCTCGGTGCATCTTTGGGCATATTTAATATCAGATTCAGCTCCTAGTGTCGTTTATGTCAATGAGAATCAGTTTTGAATGACCCGAGTGTGTCAAAGTATACAAATTGGCCATGAGAACTTTCTTAAGTTATGTAAGAATTCCAGCAGTGCCCGCATCTACTATATTTCACCAGACTACATATACACACACAAAGAGTGTTAAGTGTATATTGTCAGTCTGGATACTCAAGACTAGTGTAGAGGTGAATTTTTTTCCCCCAAATCTTCTCAGCTGCATTCATTCTGTGAACTTCCTGAGGTATTCCATCTATTTCTGAAGCTACTAAGAAAGAAATCTTTGGTGGCAAAAATGATACAACATTTTCCGATGAAATCTGGCAAGGTTCTCTGAAATTTTCAATATCAAACCCAAAGCAGTGGGAGAAGGTCATGAATTCAGTTGAACTTAGTCCTTTGGTTAACTGTTGATGCATTCTTTGTGATGGATCCAAGAAGGCAAAAGTGCTCAGACATTCAGATATACAGATATTCAAGTATAAGAGGGTGGTGGGATGCAGGGGAATGAGGTCAAGATGCAAGTCGAACTGGTCTCAGATAAGCCTTGAACTTGACTTAAGATTGATATTCTGCCAGTGTTGGTCTTACCGTGAACCACTCTTACACTGTGGTCCTGACATAGGTTCATAATCACGTTAGAGTCAAATGTATCCCAAAAGCTGGGTAGGTTGAAAGAACACCTACATGAAAATATTTCACTTAGGTTAACTTTTAACCTGATTTTGAAAAATTCAACCTACTGTATGATTTTTAGAAATAAATATTTTTGCACCCCATTCTAGGTTGTTTCTGAAGACTTAGGTTGAAAAGCAGCCTGCATACTATTAGGTCATTTCTGAGGTGTTAGGATGGAATCAACAGCATATATATTTATGATTTCAGGTTATCAGATTTAAAATCACACAGGAATGGCATGGGCATAAGCATATTATAATATAAGCATATATAGGCATAGACATAGGCATAGCATGCACTCGAGAAAAAAGCACAGACAGATGATCTAGACTGGTACTGTTGCGAGATCTGAATATGTATACAGTACTTAATTCAATGCTTTCTATATATATGCATTAGCACGCACATGCCATAATGTTTACAGGTCACTCACTGTTTAATTGTTTGCTCCCACAGAAGCAAACTGAACCAACAATGTTGTTGTCATGGTCGTTGCTCCCAGCACCCTTTGAAGCCTGCCCATCAAAGTCAAACTCACCACTGTCCCTATCTTTAGCTGTGCCATCCTTGGAAGATCCCTCAACAAACTCCTCTTCTTGGTCATCATCACCATCTTCCACTTGTTCTTTTTCTGGGCCACTTTTGCTTTAGCCTTTTGATGCTCATACTCTTCCATGCCCTTTCATTTATGACTCTTGCTCTGGTCTTGCTTGGCCATATTCCCTTTGAGGTGACTGTATTTCTCTGGTACACTGAGAGTACCTTGAGAGTAGTGAGTCCTTCATTTGTTCTTTGTATATTAAGGAAGAGGGCCGTCGCTTTGCGTGGCAGGTATGAGGCCGTAAAAACAAGTCCTTTAGTTTGTCTTGGCATATAAATGATTTTAGCATTTTTATCAAGAAATTGATTTATCTTATCAGTGTCAAACAAGGCAGAAGGCATTCAAAACTGGCATACAGACAGACCTATCGTGGACTTGTTTACTATGTCTATGTATCGACGAATCAATCAATTCAGTATGTAGATAAGCACTGTTAACATGCACCTAGGCCCCAATTGCACTCCTGCAATAGCCAAAACAGCGTAATAAGGGTTGATAATACAACAAGAAATTTCGTCATGATACATATCTGATGTTTTGGGGGTCCATAGTGCAGGTAAGTGCTGGACAAGGCGACAGTTGTTGCCGCCGAAGGCAAGTTGTCCGAAATAAGAGCAGAGTTTCCAAATGGGCTAACACATGACCGGCTAGGAGACTTGAGTTAGTAAGGACGAGTTACGAGGCCCCTTAAGGGACTTGTCATTACTTAACCTGTGTCGCTGGGAGGCGCTTATTTTCTGTTACATAAACCCATTTGGCATATCAGTTATCTTATCTGTCATGTGGTACGGGCCCTGTACATGCCACGCGAAAGCGATGGCCCATTTTCTTAATCCTCCTAAAGTCAGCCTTGTAATTGTCTGACCATTGCTCCAGTTGCCCAGTTGTTCTCAAAGCACTTGAGGTAGGGCTGTCACTCCTGGGCCTAGATGTATGTGTCAGTTTGTTGAGTGGTAAATGACCCTTATAGCTTACCACCACAAACAGGATCGCTTTTTCTCCTGGTGGAATATCAGCCCACTGAAGAACAGACGAGGCCAGCAGCATGGTGGCAGTGGCACACTCAAATGACTTACTAGGAGATGGAGCTCGTAGTGGACTGAACTACTTAGTGAACTGATATCAAGGATAGTAACTACTGTCCTTATATACAGGGGAACTGTGGCTACATACATATCTACATGTGGTGTGCATAATGTGAATGTGTGAAAGACATAAGAGGACAAGTTATACATAGAGTGTGCTATCTACCTAAGGCAAAGAACCTGTCAATTGATCAAAGAAGGTATGATCAAAGTACTGTGGATGTGTAATTTAATTTCCACACACATACATTCAACACAGCATGGTGGCAGTGGCACACTCAAATGACTTACTAGGAGATGGAGCTCGTAGTGGACTAAACTACTTAGTGAACTGATATTAAGGATAGTAACTACTGTCCTTATATACAGGGGAACTGTGGCTACATACATATCCACATGTGGCGTGCATGATGTGAATGTGTGAAAGACATAAGAGGACAAGTTCTACATAGAGTGTGCTACCTACCTAAGGTGAAGAACCTGTCAATCGATCAAAGAAGGTATGATCAAAGTACTGTGGCTGCATAATTTAATTTCCACGTACATACATTCAACACCCACACTCTCTGCCATGCAATCCTTGACTCAGATACAGCATCCCACACTGTGTGCTGGAAAGTAATGGGTGAGTGTTGTCAAACCTATGGCTGGACGACTTACCAAGATAGAATTATAGAAGACAGGCCCATCTTTACTTGGAGGCTATACTCCTTGTCCACTTGTCCTTTTGGCTTGGGGATCAAAGGGGTACTTTTGGCTGGTGGAGCAGCCTGATTACGAGAGGACAAGGTTACCTGCAACATTGTTAACTTGCTGTTGGACAGTTACCCCTACACTTGGCTGACTCATAGTGGTATGTAGTTTCATATTAATGTGAAATAGTGTAGAAGGACTCACATTGTACTGGCACCATTCTGCTGCCAATCACTCAAGATTTTGTCAGTGATGTTTACATGCTTGGTCAGTGGCATCTGTATTACGCTCAATGCTTCTATTTTAATCATCAAAGAGGGAAGTTGGGTCTTCAAGTAATGCAGATGCATGAGCATGTAAGTGATTATCAGTACTTTTTAAACTTTCAGAATTTAATCACACACCAGATTGACTACCAGCATCTTCTTCATCATTACCATTGTTAGTCTGTCTGTTGGCAGTACTATCTACTGTTCCATTGATGCTAGCACTGGTAATTCTGTTTCCATGCACATTGGCGTTCATGTTCTCATGCACTATGACCTGATTGGCTCTACTGTTGGCAGCTTCCAGTTCAGCTCTGAGATGTGTGTTCTCCATGTCTCAAGCAAGCTTTCAGCTAACATTAGTGTAAGCAGTGAGTATTTTTATGTGCTTTCAGGTGACTACTCACCCTCTAATTCCTGGATATGTTGTTGAACTTGTGCTTCAACATCAGAATCTCCTGCTGCTGGCAGGCCAGAGGATGTACTGTAACATTTTGTTCAATTTGGCAGTCACAGGTCACAGCCTTTTAAAAATGTCTGAAAAGTCACAGCAGTCCTAGGTCACAGACCTGTCTGCCAAAGGTTTTTTGAAGTGAGGAAACAACAGTCTTGCCGATGTCTGGTCCAGGCCAGGTCCAAGCAAATTTTTTTGGCCCTTGACCAGGACCTCAAGCCACCTCCCAGCTGGCCCATGGACCTGGACCAGTAGGACCTTGGTCAAGAGGGCCGGTCCAAGGTCAGACCTGGTCCGAACCTCAGACCCCAACATAACAGCCAAAAAAATTATTTACGCAGATACATAGATATCACATCAAGATAACAAAAAGGACATATACTCTATCTACCATTGGCAAGAGGTAAGACTGGGGAAGAATGGAATGATGCCTTTTCGAGCATCCAAGCCTCATCCTGTGCCAACAAACGGCCATCTTTATAAGCTCCTTTGAGACACTGAAGTGTCCTGAACATATCGTCACCCATTCTTCCCCTTCTGGGGTCATCTGTCAATCCTGCACTTGAAGAATGATGCTCAGACTTGGAAGATGACGCTGGGATTGCGAGATAATCCCGAGCCATCTGTGACAGGACTGGATAAGTACCCTGTTGTTGCTATGATGATATGTCAATCAATTGAGACTTTACAAAAAGAAAAAAGACATACACCCCACCACTTGATAATGTCTGGCCAAGCCAATGGGTCAGCGAGATCACCAAGACACGGTTCATCATTAGAAAGTATAAACCAAATACAGAACATATACACACCTTCCGAATATTTCTCCAGCTCCTGATACTGTGACACAGGAGTGGAAATGTTACTACTTAGTTCACTGGCTTTTTGTTTTTGTTTTTTTTTTTTTCCAATGAATTGGTCCATGTACAAATCAGCTGGAAGTGAGAAGGCAAATGACTCATGAGTAATCATCAGATACAAGTCAAACAAAAGTACACACCTGAAGAAAATGAAACCGAAGGTTGTAAAGCCTGCAAAGGAATTTCAATCTGAACTTTACTCTTGTACTCCGGAAACTGATGCGTATAGACATGAGAATATGACTAATTGATGATGGTGACTAGCAAACAAGAACCCACCACTTTACGCATCAATTTCAGGCCTTTTCCAATAATGTTTGCTCCCACGCAACTTCAAGAAAGGTTAGATGATGATGTGGATCAAGAACTAAGGGAAATTGTTAGTCAAGACCCAGGAAATAATGTAGACCATACTATGACAAATAAAATAGACCAGAGTCTCTTCAGTAATCTTGTGGTACCACTTGTACATGTTGTTGAGGCCAGCCTGTATGGCAGGAGCAATAATCTCATAGGTCAGATTCTCAAGAAAGTTCTCCCATTCTTCCTTGACCTCATACATAGCTGGGATGACCCAGTGTGAGGTTGTGGTATTCTCCTTGCCCAAAATAGTATTACAGGTTGCAGTTACCTGGACAATGTTGAGTTGGAGAAGTGCAAAAATAATAAAAGAATACCTTCAGTACGTTGCAGCATAGAGAAATAACTTGCCATTCTTTGGGGATTAGTGTAAAGTTGATATAATTTTTTCTGTTCAGAAGAGGAGAAATTGATGGCTGGTAATCAGCGGTAAGACAGAAAAAGTGCAAGGGCTATGTAGACATGTAATCAGGAAGAGAAAATAATATGAAAGTAAATATCAATAACAGACCTGTCATATTTCAATGATGCAATCAAAACATTTGGTGAGACTACCCCAACGAGTACGGACCCAAGTTGCAAGATCTAGTTTTTGACCTAGATGCTTATCACATAAGGATTGGAGGTAGTCCTGCACAGTGTCAGATTCCCGAACCTTGATAGAAAATTATTAAAGATGATTCTACAAGACATCGATGAATGCTTAACTGGGCAATGAAAGCCAGGACTTTCCCAACAATACCACCAGGGGTCCATTCCATAGTTATTGCCTGTTCCACAGCCTTGTCATCATCATCATCAGGCTCCTCTTCTTGGGAAGCGTCAATGTTGTCATCAAAATCTGCAAAAAGAGTTTCCTGCTCATAATCATGAAGGCGATGTTTCATAGACATGATGGAGGGAATCTGGAGGGCTTGAAAAAAGTGGCTCAGCATCAAGTGAAATGTATGCTCAATGCAGCTTAAACCAAAGTCAGTTCTGGGGTGGTGAGAACTTCATATTAATTAATTACTTGGTTCAATGTTCCTTTGGTTTTGATATCTTTCCAGATGGGTCCAAAATTTTGACAGCAATATGTGTTGCCTTGTCATTAACGTTCACACCATCACTTGTAAACCATCCAGTTTAATAGAACATGTTAATGCAGGGCCACCGACAGCATCACGATCAATGAAACCATAGTTTTGAATGGTGGTAGCGAGGTGTTTACCATTCTCCTCCCCAGTATGGCGGCCTTTTCTGCAGTCAAAGGTCAAAAGATGAGCACGTAACGACTAGTCTCTGGGATCATGTGCAGCGGCCTGAATAAAATGAATGGTGAGACTTTCGAAGGCCTTGTGGTGCTTCTTTGACCATCCATCAAAGGTCATAGAGATCAGAGAAATGATACCCTGAGAATATGAACTGTATGAGTCAATGCAAGCATATAAAACCCCGTTACATACCTTAATCATATCTATGTCTTGCTCTATCAATAATTCATGCTTGTCCTTGATAGCTTTTGTGAGAGCCGTGTGATGAGGAAGGTCGTTCTCAGTTAGCTTTGGCTGTAGATGGAAAATGAGATGTCGAAAGGATGGCTGCTTTATCAAGAGCATAGCCTGGAAGAATGTAAACAATTAATATCCAAAGCAATTCAGAATTCCTCATACCCATCAATTCCCGGAGCCTCAGAAACTTTCTTGATTTTGAGCTCGACATTATTCTCCTTGCACATTTGAATATATTTCTCAAGATGACTATGTTCCAAATGGCGGCATTGACTTGTTCCATTGCCAGTAAAAAAGCTATTTTTTTTTGAGTGTCCGTCGTCCCTATTCATATTTATGTCAATGAGATTTGAGCATATAAAGATGAAAGAAATTTTACAAGCATAATCTGCAGATTACACCAGGTTTTTTGACACCGTCAACCTTCACTGCATCCCTATCAAAAAACAAGCATAGGTCTGCGGTTTCCTTCAAATTTTTTCTCCCTTTGGCCTGTAGATGGGTTGGCAATCATCCAAACATGTTATGGGACAGATAATACAGACAGAATTGCCTTTTCCAGCCTGGGCTGCCCAAAAGCGCTTCTCACCCTCTGTAATTTCCTCCTCCTCTGTGTTGCAATCAACAGCTTCAAATACAGCTTCATCAGTGACGGCAGCTGGGTTAGTGAAAAGACTATCACTGTTGGAGGTGTTGGTGGAAGTGGACTACAAAAGTGATAGTGAGAAACATGTCAGAACATGTGGATTTGTTGGAAACAACCGTAAACTTCTGTTGCTTAGAATCTTTCCCACAACTTGTTTTTGCAGTTGGAAAGCCATTTTGCTTTTTTTCTGAACACAAAATATATAAGAAGGGTACTATTTGAGAGCAGGAAGCTGCGCATTCGGTGAATATCTATTGTACTAGGCATTTGAGTGTACATACGGGGGTCAATAATGAGAGCAGAATAGAGTATTTCTTTGCATACGAGAGTTCACTTAGGTTGCTCCAGTGCTCGTTGAGATATCAGCCCGAGATGTTGCCTTTTTGGGCAAAACACGTGAATTCCTTACATCATCAAACCTCTGTGTCTGCGTCCTGCTACTGTAGGACGAGAACTATTGAACCATTACCCACCATTCTGGGCTCATTATGCTCTGTTTGACACTGGCATTTTCATCAGAAACCTCTTTTATCTGTTCTGTTTGACCTCCCAGAACTTACCGACCTTTTTCACTTGTGTTCTTGGCCTTTTTTCACTTTCAAGTCACCAGAGTGTTTACCCCGTTTTGAAGTCAGGACTTATTGCTATGCAGCAAAACTTGAGTAGTGTAATGTTTCAATATAAAACAATGCTTTGACGACCCCGACAGATTTTCCAAAGTTTTTTCAGCAAGTCCAATGGTCCGAGAAGGTGCCTGAGTGTTATTTGGGTACTTCACAGAGAAGATTATATGGTTTGGGATTTATGGAGGACGGGGGTCCAGCTAGTTACCAGGTGTGTGCTAATTCTTCTTGGCTATTGTTTGAGACTAATTTTGGGGTAGAATTATTGCTCAACGCTGCTGGTCAAAGCCCACCTTGAAGAAAGTCACTCCGAGCATAAACCCCAATTTTCCCCTCTAAATAAATATCACCTTTATTCGAATACTATGGACAATATAATAGTCTTACGTGCATTTTTACCCCTCTACACATGACACAACCCCAGCCCATGTCCAACTGTCCCTGTAAATGATGCCATTCTTTGCTGGAGGCAGTTGAGCAGTCTGTTTAAGTCAACAAACTCTGTATCACGAAAATTTGCATTTTTTTTATGTTGTCAATGGTTCAATCTTGTCCATAAGACTTTGTAAAGTGCATGGTATATAGCTGGAATGCCTCCTGTTTGGTGTCGAGGACGACTAGGCTGACCTAGAGCTGCAGTTCCCACAGTTGCGCAGCTTCCTGGTTTTGGCCAAAACCTCACCCGCGCTCGAAGAATATTTACTGAGGGCCCTCAACACAAGATAAAAATACCAAAATTGTATCAGAGACACCTAAGATACCATGCTTTTGAGTGGTGTTAGAACTTTTATGTAAAGTACATCAGGTCCGAAGATATTAAACAAGAACCCTAAGCTGCGCAGCTTCCTGCTCTCAAATAGTATAATCTGGGAAGAAAAGACTTGTAAAAAAAATACCACCACTGACTTTTGTCAATAGGGACCTTATCACTCTCAGAATTGTACCATTGCATCTGATCTGCATCTTTCAATGCGCCGTTTTCATCTACCGCACTTTGATCAGAATCTACTACATCCAATTAAAAACAGATATGTAAAGGCAACAATTCAGAATACATACCAACTGCCAGTATATCAGTCTTTGTGGCAGTTTGCTCTGTTACTGACTGTGTCGCTAATCCCTTTGCCTTCAAACGTGTCTGGGTCTGGGTACTATTGTTTAGGATGAGGCTTGCATCCGGCCTGTCCCTTCTGACCATGGTGAGAAAGAAAAGAAAGAAGGAAAGTGGGCAAAAACTCACTACAGATGTGAATCCAGCCTTAAGACTAGTACTGGTTGCTATACAACGTTGAAGGTGGCGACTCTTAAAAAGAAGCACACCTATTATGGGGTGATTGAATCAATTTATTACGTGCTAAGTTCATGTCTGACCGACACAAAAATTTAGAGGGCCGACCAAGTTCAGACCTGGTTCACTAGAAATCTCAAGACCTGACCCTCAAACTGATTCTTGAGGTCTGGGTCAGGCATTGCACAGCCACTGGACCTGGACCTCAAGGTCAGTCTGGGTCAGGTCAAGGGCCAATAGGGTTCTGGCATGGACCATGGAAAGACTGGGAAACAATACTTTTTTTCAATGAAAACTGAGTTTTGAGTGTAGTTTTAATTTGCTTGAGAATTACCTATGCTCCTATGCTACTTAGTAAATAGACTACAAATTCTTGGGTCTAGTTCTCCTCCCTCTCTATAATATCTCATTCTGAATAGATAGATTGCTTATGTCTAATACTTAGTAGACTACATATTACTCTAAAAAATTTGCAAGAACCAAAAAATGAGCAGAAGTATAAGATGTTGAAAGTTTTAAATATCATCCCTGCCATATGCATATCTCCGCACACTATAGTACTTTCAGGGTGTTTGAAGGTTTGTCGCATCTGCCGAAATTTCCAGTTGGTCACAGGTCCCAAGCTTATCTGCCGGAGTGCCAAACTGGTGGCCATGGTCACAGGTCACACCCCCTGCTGAATTGAACGGAATTGTACAGTAATAGGGTCTTTGCCATTTCTATTCTTAGAGCCATGTGGACGTCCTGGCTGTCACTTCTCAGATTCTTGATTGGTAGTGTTGGAAAGCAGCATCATTCTGGGATGCAATGAAGAGGTGGTTGGGTTTGGCTGATGGTTGAAGTTGGACTTTGGTTAAACGGTTTATTGGAAAATGTGAAATGTGGAAGCGTCACGTTACCTACTAGTCATGCCTCAATCTTGTCTAGTACTGCAATTGTACGTCCTGTTACCTCTAAGCATGCCTCCCTCTTGTCAGAAATCCAAATGCAAGACCAAAGACACCAACAAGGTTGAATGTGTTCAGTGTGGCAGGAAGTTAACTACCAGATACTATGAGCGGAAACATCACAATGAGTTTCTCAACACACAAGCAGGAGGAACTGCATTAACATCAATGTCTGCTCATGCAGGACTCTCTCCAGCACCTCTCCCACCTGTTCCCTTCTTTCATTAGGGACTCGTCCTTACTAACTCTAGCTGGCTAGCATTCTGTGTGCATCCCCATTTAGCAAATCCTTATCTTATCCCATTCAAATTACAAGATCAGAAGATGTCATGAGTTAAGCATCATTACAAGGTCATTTCATTACTAGGGAAAAGGCTGACTGTGTCAGCAGAGACCTTGCTCATGGGAATTACAGTAACGATGTCCAAAATTCTGATTGAAAATGTAATGTTACAAATTATAGATTAATAAGAGTCTCCAACAGTCATCTAGTTCAAATAACATGGTGGACTCCCACTGTGAGGCCACTCTCACTCCCCTTCTACTAGTAAGGCAGCCCTAATCAAATTCAGTCAAACAATCAGTATCAAGTTTGCAGTTGGCACAAACATGAAGTACCTTCAGGTCACATCAGAAGTTCCATCCAGAACAACATCTGAATTGGTGTTTTGAATGCCACAATGGAAGGTGGTGTCCTGAAAAATAGGTGGTTTGTAAGGTTGAGAGCTTCGTGAAAAAAAAGGTGAGGGGAAATTGACTCACCAAGTTGGACTTGTTGTTAGAGTTGCCACTACCACTGGAAGCTACACAGACATAGACACCAGTATCATTTGCGAAAAAAGGAATGGTGGGTAAGAGCCTGAAAAAAGAATGATATGCATTGAGACTGCACATTTACCACCAATTACCACCTACATTGATTGGTCATGTTTGTTTCTCAAGACAATGGACAGTTCGTAATTATGTACCCAAAACACTGAACATGTGATTATTGACACAGCAGAGACCTTGCGAGCAACATGGCTGCTGTTATTCACAGTTTTTCAAAAAGTCACCCAGACACTGGCACTTCAAGCCAGTGACACTTAGTCTTTTGCCCACTTGGAAAGTCTGGCAGGATTTGAAAATCAGATGGCTTGGAGGTAGGTAGGTAGATTATAACCAGTAAGGCCGACTCACGGCAACACCCAATACCTATGACCCCTCTTTCCGCTCTTGTACAACAATGCAGGCTCCCACATGTAACAGTAAACTTAATTAGTTGTAACTTCAAACAAATTGTAAGTAGACAACACACATGTCACAAAAACCAGACAGAGTCACTGCCCATGTGCACAAGGTCAGAGACAAAATCATCCCACTCAAACAACAACATATATTTATCTTTCCACGACCTTGCCATAAGTATGACTGGCCTCATACTTGCCACGCAAAGCAATGGCCAGATTTGGATCCTTCCATTGACAGCACTGACAAGGAGGTATATTCTCCTCCTGCTCTATCAACTGATTATTTCATGGACAAAGATACTGGTGACCTGCCAGCCAATCCTGAAACCATTGAAGACTGCTATTTGGACATACACACAGATGATATCACATCACATGAGGCACTAAATTTGGATGAGATAGATGGGTTGGATGCTGATTTTGTGAGTATGGGTATCCATGACCAGTGAAGCTGTATAACAGAGATCCATGCTCCGTTGTGGACATTGCCTAAGAATCCTGATCAGGATGACGCTGGATGATGCAGGAGATGCACCAGATGATGAAGACAACTATCGTGACTATGGGACAATAGATTGGGACCAGTACAAGTTCGGACAAGATGATCATCTCTCTGCCTCCAACCAAGTTTGGGCACACTGGTATAGTGAATATTGTGATATAGGTATGTCTCTGTATTGCTTATAATCATTGTAAGACATTTGCTGAAGCATTGTAGAACACCAACTTTCTGAGCGTGACCTTGCCATTTGCTGAGCATATTCATACAAATTACAATCACATACTACCAACTCAAACTTTGCTAAGCTCCCTCATGCATTTCCAGCCAATCCACTACTCCTGAAAATTGACAAGATTCATTCTTGCATTGCTACATTATCCGGTATCAAGCCCGAAATATATCATACATGTATAAACTCTTGTATCTGCTATGTTGGCACACATGAGTCTTGTGATACTTGTCCATTCTGCAAAGAGAAGAGGCTTAATGTGGAAGGTAGTCCCTGCCAGATATACATCTACAATCCCATCATACCTAGGCTGCAGGGCTTCACCATAAACCAGCGTGTTGTGCAGCTCATGCAGTATTGGCATCACTTCACCACTGGCACTGATGAGAACAGACCTTATTGCATCGCTACTTTGACGGCCATTGCAATGTGGCACTGGGACTGTCAACTGATGGCTTTGGTCCCTTCAAGCAGTGTAAACATACACACTAGCCTATCATGATCATTGGTCATAATGGATTCTCACCTTGTCACATGTGTAAAATCTTGGGGTTGCGTGTTCCTGACATTAATAACACCACTCACTATGTTCCTCTCAATCATTCTTCTCATCCTGATGTGGCTACTTCTGACTCAGCTGTCAAGTATTATGATGCCAACAATCTTCCCCTGTGTACTCATAAAGAAATGCTCGAGCAGGCAAAGTTTGTTGAAGCTGCCCCAACTGAAGCTGAAGTAGCACAATGCTCTAAGAAGACAGGCATTAAGGGTGTATCAATCCTTTTCCATCTTCATTTGCTCCGCTTCCCTCGCTTCTTCCCATATGACTTCATGCATATCTTCTGTCACGAATCATCCCTGCTTCTTTGTCTTTCTTCCATTCCCTTTGTTCTAGATCACTGGCTTCCATACCTATTGATGTATCATTGTCTGATTGATATCTGTTGTCGTGCATCTTGATATCTCTTAGATACCTGATTATCATTCTATGGCTGTTTCCATCATTGTCTTCTGATCTACCATTGTTCTTCTATTACATATATACTTTGTAGCCTCGTAGATAGTTCCCTAGTCTGTCCACTTTGTCCCTCCAGTCCATACTGCTCAGCTTGTCCTCAGTACTATGTAGACATAGGCACACTACTGGCTCTCTCACTGTTATCTATCTTGCTTTCCTTGTTTCTGCTCCTGTGTGGTGGCCTGAGAGGCTTCCTGGTTCTTAGCTGAGCTGTTCATGACATCTTCTGGGAAAATCTCATCAAAAATCTGATCAAGCTTTGGGCTTCAGACTTTAAGGGGATGGATAGTGGTACAGGAGAGTATGAGCTCGAGAAGCCAGTCTGGGCTGCCATAGGGGAAGCAACTGCCTCTTCAGGCGAATTTATCCCATCATGTTATGGTGCTTGCATGCCCAACGTTGCGGACGAAGGTGTCTATTTGATGGCAGAAATGATTTCATTTTGGAGTATTTATATTGGCCCAGCACTTCCGCAATGCAAGTTTCACAACTGTTGCTACTATGATCATTTCATATGCCTCATCCGTCTGCTCAACATATGTCCACAGTTCGAGATAACACATGAGGAGATTACAGAGCTTAATAAAGGTTTTAAATCATGGGTACAGGACTATGAACAGTACGTCTTTTGAGGAGGTTTGATTGGCTTGAGCTCATTAACTGAACTCTATTCTTGAATTACAGAATGTATTATCAGCATGATCACGAACGCTTATCCCTATGTCCCCTCACTATCCATGCAATTCTCCATACTGCACCAGGTATCAAAGACTGTAGTCCAGTGTGGTGTAATTGGGCTTTCCCAATGGAGAGATATTGTGGTATAATTGGACCGGCCATTCGCAGTTGGCAATTTCCATTTGCGTCACTTGCTTGGCATGTGTTGGAACAAGCCCGCCTTGCACATATCAAGGTCTTCTATAATGTAGTGACTGAACTGTCTTTGGTTACACCACATTTGGGCACTATTTGTGGTAGTTATGAAAATCCAGCCTGTGAGTCATTTCATCTGTACACATAATGTTTCTATACTGACTTTATAAGATCCAACATGCCGTCTTCTACTGCCTAAGAGTCCAGATAGACCTCCAATCAACACTTTGAGTCTGTTGATTGGGGCACTGGTCACAAGATTTGATGATCCAACCACATATGGCACTCATGTATCACCAGGAGTTGTTAAGCGATGTTTAGCAAATGCAGACCTTCAGGAATGGGGAAAGGTCCAATGGATTGACACAGATGAGGGAGACACAATGAGACCCTCTGAAGTTGGGAAGGTTAGAGATGATAGTCGTGGTGCTTCCTATGTCCGGGTAAGCTGACCTAGATTTTTGGCTTGTTCTATATAAGTATTGAACACTGATATAACATTGTCTTACATTCAGTATGAGATGTATGTCGATATACATGCTCGACAGTGCAATATAGCTCCAAAGTTCCAGTTAGAGACATTCTATGGTCAGCTCCAGCCTATCTACGTAGTCCACTTTGGCACCCCATGCTCCGAACTCAACTTGCATGAATCATCGACTACTATCATCATGGCCCAAATTTGGTCCTGCAGGTTGAATGAAGATGAGAGTATTCCAGGGCTGGACATTCATTTTTATTCAGGAGAGGGAAATACTGATGTAATTGACCTCACAAGTGTCCAATGTGTTGTTGGCCGTGCTTCCTGTGGGCAAAACTGCTGGGCTATCATAGACTGTAGTGGATCATTAGCCTGGGCCATCTCACAGGTGCATGATGAAGAAGACAATAGCATTAATGAAGAGGATTAGATAAATTTTATTGCATACATATGTATATGTCTCCAGGCCTAGGCCTATAGCTAGGTATAATACAGTGGGTTTTCAACCTAGCACTGTAGTGAAATTCAACCTACACATGAAATTAAAAGAGGCTCAGAAAAGTAGCTCAGAATAGGTCATTTGAGTTCAACCTAACCCAAAAGTATTCAACCTGATTCTGGGTGGTGGTGATATTCGCTCTAACTTAGGTTAATTATCTACCTAAGTCGGCTTCACAGTGTTAAGCTTAATCCCGGGTCGTTAGTATTCCTTATTGACATTGAAGTTTCAAGCCGACGCTATCTGACTTGTTGACGACGACCTTTCACTTGACAACGCACTGAACATGAAAAGAACAAAAGCATCACCGAGGAATTCGAATTGGAATTGATTTCAATTCTCGATAAGAAGCATTTACATATGTATACTTCGGAGCAGGAGAGGTTGGCGAAATAGCTGGATATCGTCCAAGAACATTAGTAACCTGAGATACAAAATGTCGAGGATTAATCCACAATATCCTAACGATAAAGCTTTCTCTTGAAAAACCGGGCCAAAACCGCAAGCTAAGTTTAAAAAACTCAACCCCTTCAAAATGCGTCACGACGTGGTCAATAGACGGTCGTTTCGAAGAATCCTACTGTGTCATGTCTATCACTAAACCAGGCATGGAATTCATCGCGTGATTGACTTTGACGTCTCTAGCATCGACATTATCTGTCGGAAAAAACATTTCGTCATTACAATGAGATCAGCATATAACGGCATCATAATATAAACCGGACCGTTATAATTGCTTAATATGACCTGGAAACGACCGAAGCGACAGTTTATATGACCTTATAACGCGTCGTAATTACGTGGACCGAGGACTTTATAACGATTTCCTCCCTGCCATAATGGCCCGTAATGGCCGGTTTCATTACGGTCATCATAAGCGCGTACAGCCGCTTACGGCTCCGTATTTAAATTTCCGACATCGAACACTTGTTGAGAAGACATTAGAAATCGTCGAATGAAATTACCTAAACGATATACGTCGATTGCGAACGGATCGCGAGGTTCTTCGGTATGTGAAACGAATCCTGGGACTGGTCTATCACCGCCGTAACCAGGTAATTCTCGTGCGGGACCAGTCTGAGGATCATATCGTCGGCATAAATCAAAATCGATGAAATAGTATTTCACGGGATGCCTAGTTATTGACCTTGGTGAACCCCTGCTACGCCAGTCGTCACTTCGTCTAGGTTCGGTAGGGTGCATGAGCCGACGGTAAAGAGGACTTGAATCGACCATGACTCTATTATCATGTTTAATGTCACTATACGAATGAAGGGGTTCAGAAATAAGTCAACAAAAAGGCTCAATCGCTAAAACGAAAGCTAACTTGTGTGCAATGTGGTTTTTGTGCAGCAGCTGAACACCCTAAACGGTCGATACATCGACATCAATGTATGCTGACAACGATTAGATGATTTATTATTATTTTTCGCGCACCTCGAAGAGTTGACATATGAAAGATACAGCCTCCCCAATCGTACTGAACGGTAAATCACACCAAAACGGCCACCATGGCGTCACGAATGGCATTATGATGAGATATTCATGGTCATCTTCAGGCAGTTGCAAGATTTCGTAGATAGGGACGCAGTGATTGTGAGGGTCGTCCACAGAGAGAAAACCGGATTCCGGAAGCGAACAGTTGGTTCATTTGTGACTCTCGTGTAGGACTTGTCGGGTCGGGTACTTGGACCTTCTTGATCATGACCATGAGCTCGTCTGAGGTTCGAAGTTCGTCTATGAAGTGCCCTGCTTCCTGTTGATTACGAGTTTGTCAGACGACGGATATATGAGCACAAAGAGTGAGGGAGAGAGAGAGATGGGTTTATACCGACCTTGGCTCTATGACCGTCTTCATAATCGAGCCTACTGCGTTTCTTTCCATCAAGCCAAGAAGGTTTCCAGTCTGGTTGGTATCGAGGTCGCAGCTGGTATCCTCGTTCTTGAAGCCAAGAAGCATGGTCTCTTCTCCCATCAATTGAAGAAATTGCCGAAACTTTCTTTCAAGAATTTATGATATGCCATATTATTCACGGTGTTTCTTTAACAAGGCTGAAATCCCCAAACTTTCAAATCTCAGAGCGCTCCACAGGACGCTGTTTTATTGTACTCTTTTTTGAGTTGTGTTATAATGTTGTTCTGACCGCATTTTATAAGACCGATTTCTACTCCTACGAATCTCACAACCTCCTCATCCCCCTGGATTTCCATCCTCACTCTCTCTGCTCCCTCTGCCCGATAAACTGATTCACATATTCACTCAACACTTGATAACACTATGGCTGAGCCAATTTCCGTAGCAGCAAACGTATCACAAATCGGACAGCTCGCGTTCTCTGCTAGTTCCGCCTACGTCAAGGCTAAAAAAACTCGGGATGGCCACAGAGACATCGTCGACGTTGCTGTGCAATCGATCGACGAAACCATGTCCGCCCTGTTCATGTACTCTTTTTAACGTCAAGTCTCTTCGGAAGTAACTCAACGATTCGATTTATTCGAGACTGATTTCCTAGAGTAAGTAGTATTGATTGACCATACAATGCCACCACGAATCGCCTTGGTCTACTAAAGACTTCCTCAATTGATACTTACGCCGAACGCTTACAGACTCAACTCGAAATTCGATGACGTGTTTGCAGAGCAGAAATTCCATGCTTGTATACTGCAAATGTTGTGGTTACAGGAGAAGCCCGTCGAGGATCTGAATAGAAGAATGAAAGGACTTCATGTTCGGATTGTGGCGTGTACCGGTCGTCTGTTTTTTTTTTTTTTTCCCATTAATTTGACCATGGGGATTATAATCACTAGTCTGTCTCAGCAGATGCCGTACAGAAATATCGGACAGTCGTACGGGACGTGCAAGCTGACTATAAAGATGAACTTGACGACAGAATGCTTCGACTTTTTGCTAAGAGTTCGTTTTGTTCTCACTTGTCTTTTCCTAATGTGAAAATTAATATCTATACAGGGCTCCATCTTGTCCATAGATGAATTTATCGTGGGTCCCATGTATTTCGTTTGGTTTGATAAGCTCTGCTCACCTTTAAATGGTTTCTTTTTTTTTCGTGACCATAGGATCAGGTAGTGAGAAGACCTGCAACCGCGATCCTTTCTGTTGAAGAATTAGGGATATATCTGAATTTATTGACTCAAAAATTCAAAGCGATTGGTCAGTGCCTCTTCTTGAAAAAAGCGATATCAAATCAGTTTAACCGCATTAAAGATTCTCACCTACTAGCCGAACTTGACCAAAAGGAAGAGGGAAAAGGACAACAAGAAGAGAGAGTCAAGAAAGTGAAGGCTCAGACACAAGCTTCGAGTCGGACTACTACATCCACCCCGAGCACTGCTAATAAAGCAAAAAATTTCATCCATGAACGATGTCAGTGGCCGCGGCTCCAAATCGAAGCAACTTAACATCAAGATGAGCGTTCTTAAGAGAGAATGAATGGTTGTTTTTATCTAAGATCTTGAGGCAGGGCTTTTCTGATTTGAACGGCCAGTATTATTTTTTAATATGTATGGACAGTAGGAGCTTTTTACCCATAATCACTCATTTATGTAATATCGTGTCGAGAAGCTGGAATCACTATGTTGTATTGTAAACACTAAACACAATGGATGAGACAGTCTCAAGAGCTTTATTCCGAACAGTCGTTGCTTATCGAGTGGCCACTGCAAAGAAATGAAATATACCGCCGAAACAGGAGACATGTAATATCCTAGAGACGATGTTTTGGCTCAAATCTCAATTACAAATGCATTGCAGCTGGGGTTGGTGAAAATTTCCTCGGAGAAAGAGGTGGGCCGGCCTACCTGGACCGCTACAGTGAAGAGAGAGAATGACACACAAACCATCCAGAAAAGATGTGACATCTTTCCTCTTTTGGAAGAAAGACAATGCAGAATTAGTGAATATGTTGTATATTTCTAAGACTGTACAGTTCGCTAGAATGTAAATTGTAGAGTAGATAGTATATGGTATATGGTATATAGTAGCTAGGGAGATCAGAAATAAACAACTTTAGGACCCACTCCTCCTTCGCTCGACACTGCTCGCAACAAGCAAGAGAAGCCAAGTGAGCACTGGCAAGTGATAGGTAAGATGTGGCATGGAACGACTAAATGAGGAATAAAAATAATGCAAGAGGGTAAAGAAGAGAAGAAGAAGAGGGAAAAAAAAATACGACACAACAATCATCTACTTCAGCTTTAGACCTCCCGCCTGAGACAGGTGCAGGCCCCACCAGGTTTCATCTGGCTCAAATTATGAGTAATCCCCAGTCTAGGTGTGAGTATGAACATGAGTATGGTGCATGGGCATGGGCCGGTACTTGTGAACAGTGAGAGCCATCTCATCCACAACACTAACCAAATCCGAGAGGTCTTCCATCCCCGTTCCCGTGTTCGTCCTAGATGTCGAAGCTCGATTGTGAAGATAGGATAATGACCCGGACTCAGGTACAAGTGGTGGTGACAGTGGCACCTCTGGAACATCCATGTCCATGTCCATCAAACCCAAACCCATACCCATACCCATACCCGTTGAAGCCTCCACACCCTGAGCCTCAAACCCACTGGGTCCAGATGAAGGTGAAGGTGAGTCGAGAGTCAAAAGATCAGGGAAAGGAGCCCAGTGATCATCTCCTCCGTTGCCCTTGGCAGAGTCGTTAGTGATGTGTTTGTTGTTAAAGTAGTCGTCAGAAGAACCCGAGTCAAAGTTGGAATGATTGAGACCCAAACCCGAACCCGAACCCGAACCCAGGCCCGAACAGGTGTTCAAATTCGCCGAGTACGAGTTCGACTTCGAATGGAGAGAGTCGTAGTAACCGAGATCTCCGCTGAAGGTGAGGAAAGGATTGGCACCGCAAGCTGGATATGTGGATTTAGGTTGTGGAATAGAGACAGAGAGTGTACTACTAGTAGCAGCACCGCCGGGGGGGTAGTAGAGTGGACCAGTAGTAGAATCGATGTCCCGGTAACTTGATTCGGAGAAGGTATAAGAAAACGGGGATTTGGAAATCAAACTCAAACCCTGATTTAAATCCCGCCGATGAGGCTCGGAGGAGCTAGGTAAGTCTCTTCTGCCAATGTCCATGCTAGTACCAGTGCCATTGAAACCACTAAAACCACTAGCTTGAGTTTCAGGTTGGGTGTCATGGTTGTAGTTATAATTCTGAGGTTGAGGTTCTGTTACTACTGTTCCTGTTCCTGTGAAGGAGCTCGAGGACGGACAGGCGATGTCGAGGATGGAGCGTTCAACGTGCACCGAGGTTGGGGTCGAAGAAGGGTAATTAGATACGGGTAAGGAGGACTCGACCGTGCCGGGGATGGAAGAAGGTGGAGTTAAGGGTTTGGGGGGTTCGGATGACGCGAAAAGGGAGGGTACTGGGGATGGGGGACGTGTACGTTGGGTGATGGTAGTGGTGGCAATTTGAAGGTTTGTCGAACGACGATCAGCAGGACCGCGGCCACGATGAGTGGATGAGGTAAGGGTAGGTGTAGAGGTAGAGGTAGAGGCAGTACGGGAAGAGTTTTCCGAAACGGTAAAATCGGCGTTCTGCCTACTATGTCTCGCAGCAGCGATCGTAGCTGTCTTTTTATGAGGAGCAGAACGATAAGGGACGTAGTCGTGCGCGGACCTCCGGTTGCGCGTCAAGGAAGCCCGGTCGGCGGTGGCGAAGTCGTCGTTTAGGCAGGTGGAGGATTTGATTCCGGTACTATAGGGAAAAGAAGCAGGTAGGAGTCATGTAGGAACGTCATTAGTTGAAGATAGGAAAGATAGAATGAATGGAACGGAATAAAACTTACTGTACGTCCATGTGTGTAATTAGATTTGACTTTTGAAGAGTGGAGAAGGAGCAGTTTGGCTCCGTACATTTGTATTTCCTAGTTATGTATAAGTATAAAGATTCAGGAGAACAAGAAAAGAAAAAAAAAGGACAAAAAAATAAGGGTGTGAACGTCGGAGCTCGACAGATGGCAACGGGTTACAATGAGGTCACTATAACTCACTTGGCGTTGGGATCGTGCAGCCTTGAATGCTGAAGCAGATCATGTTTGCCTTCGAAGTCGCGTCCGCACTCGGGGCATGCGTGGACCTAATGAATGAATGAAAAACGGCGAGAAGACAAGGGAAAGACGATGAGTCTATTGGAGGTCATCCAAAAAAGGAGATCGATTGCGTACTGATTTAGAGCGAACAACAGGCATCGTTAGCGTAGTATTGAGTAGATAGTAGATGGGTTAGAAGAGGCGACTTGATGAGGAGGATTGGAGAATTGGCGGGACGCTCTGTATTGGGAGGGGAGGGGGGTGGGAATTGGGGCAATTGAGAAGCGTTATATGCATCAGCGAGGGCGTACCAATTCTCCCTGTCTTCCAGCAGAATTACCCAATTCGTCAGAGCCCACATGGTTTAGGACCTGTTCGACAAAGCTTCCAAATAACATGTACCGGTACGAATTTTTCCCTTATCGAGTAGGAGATGCTGTTGAAAAAATATTACAACTTCCTTATAAGGGAAAAATATACCAAAACATGTAACTAGAATGTTTTGCCGAACATTTTGGGGACAGACAAAGCTCCAAGATAGCGCGTCATTGACCTCGGCAGAAACAAAAGGCGTACAAGGGTGTAAAACCCGACAGGCTGTATCCAAACATGCTCGTTCTGGTAATTTTTTGTTGTTTGTTCTTTCGTTTGACTTTGAATGGAATGGATAGACCGAGTGTCAGCGATTCACAAAACGTCAGCGAATTTCGAGAACGCAGGTCAGAGTGGTCATTCACGTGCACGTGAGAAGACCCAGAAATGGAAATTTCCAAAACATGTCCTGGTTCCATCTGGACATCAACACAATCAGTGATCACTCATTACAGCTGGGTTTTGCCCCTCGGATTCAGAAAGTACACAAAAACCCAACTGATTTCTTTTTCGAGCATCTTTTTTTCGCATTCTTCATCTTATTTTTTTCTTAGTTACATCCTCTCCCTGATCTTTGTGTGGAACCTGCCTAGTACCGAAACATTTCTTCTCGTCTCGATTTACCCTTTTTCTCTTCCGCTTCTTCATTTACATCGTGTTTTTTTGTTCCTGCATCACTAGACACATATTAAGATGAGATCCGTCTCGCGTTCAATCGATTTTTGTATTTCCACGGGGATCGCAGGCGTTCCATGCCTGTATCAGGAAAAAATATTCGGGTATCGGATGTTACTTTTACCCCAATAAATCAAATGTACATATCAAGCGAAACGTGCTATGACGCGTTCTATGGCATCGTCACTAGTATTCAATATCAATTGTAGTAACGTCCCTGGTTTTTTCCTGATGTGCTTTCTCCCGTCCTCATAATTTGTCTGTCTCAACCTAAAGCATGATCAAAACATTATCTGTGCACTATGCCAACTCTCAACGAATAAGTAAAACAAATTTGCACTGTCATCATTCAACTAGAATTACAACAAACGAATGCATATATACACCTATTCACAACCTTCGTTCTCGCACGCACCCCCCCTTTTATCTTGACCTCTTCCTCCACCCTTCTTCTCCCCTATGCAAAAACTCATAACACACCTTTCCTAGCTCGGCCCCAAGTATTCCTCGCAATTCCACCAGATCCATCTCATAGAGCCTCCTCACATTCCTCACCTTCCCCATCACATGCCTCACGTTGTTCTCATTCACCGGGAGCAATCTCGCCAATTCTTCCGCGGCAGCGTTTACTCCCATTCCTGTCATGTTCGGGACCTCTTCCTCTGTTCCCACAGTTATAGCTTTTCCATTAGGAAAATCAACTATCTTATCTCATTCCTGTTTCGGATTAGCTCATTTTTTGCGTCCGTGCATTTGCACTGCCTCAGTGACTTCAAAACTTATTCGGCCTCGTACTTGCCACACGAAGTGATGGCCTACTCCCTTCATCATTAATCAGGCTCTATCTGAAGATATGTAACTGTCATTGTAACAGAAGGTACACACTGCACTAGGCGAGGCGAGTTTACTAAGTCCTCCTAAAGTTGGCTTAGTTCCAACTGTGATCAGTGATTTATCCTTATCAAAGAAGGTCATCGCTTCGCATGGCAGATAAGAGGCCTGATCGGTAGTTCATGAGTTCTGTGTCAGACCAGATGCCTAAAGGGGATAGCATCTAGTACGGCACGGCCATTGTCCGCGAACTCAGGATAAGTAAGGACGAGTCCCTAAAGGGCCTCGTGATTCAGTAAGCAATTTATCACCCACCAGGTGTTGAGCCCATACTCCAGCATCAGATAGTACAGTCGTCGGTTAGGCTACAACAGGAGAATAAAGATAAGTACAGGCCTATTTAAAGACTTTTTACATCTTCCGAGCACATACTTATAAGAATCCAGTCACTCTTTTGATATTCATCCATCATGGCCCCGCAAACACACCCTTTAATCGACTCTGACATCTTTTTCATAAACTTCTATACTGTCCAGCTTGCTTTAACATATTCGATTTTTGGGTGCTATGCAACACTATCACTATTGACAAATATACTTGGTTCTGTGCGTCCGGTCACACTGTTTTGAAGTTTCATCAATCATTAATTTGAGGTCAACAGAAAGAAAGGCGTCTCCAATTCTCGGCCGCGACAAGTGTTGCTCTCCTTGACTGTGTTCATGTTATTGCTAGCAATAACTTCAGTTGCCTACAAAACAACTTGGAACTGGCTGAACGTCTTGAGCATAAACACCTCAATTTCAGATTCAACTTTCACAAATCTTCTGATATGGAGCTTTCTCATACAGAGAAGCATTTTAAGTCTCCGTTCTGAATTCATGTCTATATTGTGTAAATTTTGTCATGGTATATTGTCAGTGATGCCATTGTTATGTGGAGAGCATGGTTCTTGTACTACTAGAGATCATCGTGTAATACAAGTTGTTCTGGTCACTTTCTTTCTTGGAAGCCCTGGTAGGTGATAATGCTTGTTACTGCTTTATGTCAGCTAACAGTGCCTTCTTGCTAGAGGGAATAATCCTACTATAGATATTGTGGATGACATTACAGGGCTTTTCGGTATCTCTGATAACGTGAATGATGACACAGAGAGAATCTTGTATGCAGCTCTTCCTCTTGTGATGAACTTCTTTGCCACCAGTCTCATTGCATACAAGGCATGGTCAGTGGGCACATCTCTGTTGTATTACTTTGGGATTTGACTCTGGCAATCACATATCTCCAGGTCATACCGTGTAGATATCAAATGTACTTAATCTAGCCCAAACTGGCAGGTCCAAGAATCAAGTGGAAAAAGTCTTGGCACTTTTGCTTGAATCGGGATTGATTTATATGGTGTTTTGGGTAAGTTACTTTGTGGCTAGAATTTAAAATGCTCACCTAGGTCATCTACAAAATAGATTGTTTTTGTAGTCTCTCTCCAACAGGATAATGTGAATTGTCTTTTCTTTCAAGGTTATGCAACAGTTATGCCATTAATTTCCGTATATTTTCGAATTTTGTCTGGTTGATAGCCACATAATGGATTACAGGCTTTGTATCCTGTGCTGGTTATCCTTATAGCAGCCATGGAAATGTCAAGGAATGATTCCGTAGAGGATTGGACGTTGTCGCAATCAATCAGATTTGCTTCGTCACCTGCAGAAGCATCCGAAACTGTGATTTCCAACAACAGCACTCAAGTAAAGTTATCACCCGGCAGCAAAAGAACATCAAACTTCGCGATGAAAGAAAACACTACTGTCCACAGATAAACCTTTGAATCGAACTTGTTAAAACCCCTCTGTTATTTCACACAATTGCCTTGTACATGCTATCACTCTTTAGAACATTGAAACAACTTCTATCCATGATTGACTTTACGAGGGTCGTTACCAGTTGTGCGTTCGCACTGATAGATTCAAGATATCGATTATGATGCCGTGGCATGCCCGCCTCGTGCTAGTATTCCCCAGGTGGAGCCATGGCATTTCTCTCTTGTTCAGTAGAAGCACAAGGAAATAAAGTCTCGACTTGTAGACCTAATTGGGAGGACCAAAGTTAGGTAGAAGCACAAAGGAATAATGATTTCACTTGCAGTAGACCTAGTCGGGCAGACAAATGATAGGCAGAAGAACGGGGAACGGGAATAGACTCACCTCTCAGATTAATTTTGCGTAAACAAACTTGTTTGAGCCCAATCTATATGAGGAGTGTAACGCATGTATTGCAACCACTTGAGAATTTAGCTGTTCGAAAGTTCTACATGTGGTAAATAAGACCACCAGTTCGCTGCTGTGTAAGAGATTGTAATTCAACATTATTGTGATTTCAAAGACTCGTTGAAGGGTTTTTCATCTCGCTAGATTGTTTTTGAGCATATTGATGAAGGTAAGTACGTGGTAAATACGCAATAGAGGAATCCTCACAATAAAAAAGATGAATACATTGCTAGCACGAAGGATGGTGTGCCCCAGACAGCGACGTATACACATGTTATAAGTAAGTAAGCCTTTCTTTCTTCCAATGCTGGTATCGACCGACTGACCCTGGTTTTTTGATGATATGTTTTTCTTGGTGCTTTGAAGGATTCAAGTTGGATGGTAGAGGGTAGGTTTTCTTTTACGTTCTGATTCTGTTGCATTTCAAGTTTTTTTGAATTGATATCATCTCTTGCTTACTGTGTCAAACAGGGCGATTACGAGGCCGACTTTAGGGAGGACTCGTCCTTACTAAACTGCAGTCCTCAGCAATTCCACGCATAGACCCATTTGGCAGTCTTATTTTTAGGATCGACATCATTTAGATCAGGTGATTCTACGAGGCCCCGGGCCGAAGTTTATCTTTTTGATGCCATCCTGTCTCTGGTAGGGCCTCGTACCTGCCACGCGCAGCGATGGCCTACTTCCTTTCATGGTTTGTCGTTTCAACATAGCATGGCAAACAGTAAGTCTAAAAAAACTTCCCTCGTTACACACGTGCACGATGAATATCACAGGACACTAATCTTCAATTCAATCTTTTCTCCCCAGTTTCAACGATATAACTTATTCGAAAAACTGGGACAAAATCAAAAAGACGGCAAAGACAACAAATCCAAAAGCTTTTGGTAAATGATTATCTAAGAGGATGTTATGCAAACGATATCATTGAAGGGCAAGCACTCAACTCATCTCTCGTCGAGGTTTCTAGCGTATCTATGCTACTGTAAACGAGCCAAAAATAAAATCCGAAAGAATCATCATTTTTGAGCCTTTTCCAAACATTTGAACTTGATATCGAGTTTCCGAATCTTGTTCACTTGGTTCCGAAAGTTTGAAATTGGATAGGACCGAAAGTTTTTTGAGGTCCCGAAACTTTCAAAGCGTGACGTGTGACATGTCCAATTTTCCGAAACTTTCATTATCCAGTCCCGAAAGTTTGATCATTCTACCGAATGATACACCAAAGCTTCCACGAAAATAATATTTTTGAATTCTACTAAGTACATAGGTTAGCTCAGGGTTAATTAACATATTTTATGTCGAGTTATGTCTTGTGGTGAATATTATGGCTTCCTATATACAGTTGGCTTGGCTTTCATCCATAATTATGGGAAATATTGTTTGTCCCTTGTTCCATGGCAACCTTTTATTGTCCTTCACATCGACATCACCCTCTCCATGTGTGCCTTGACTTTAAAGATCCTTCTGAGCACTTGCAGACATAGTGGCAAAAGGCATCCTACAGTAGCACTACAAGATGATCAACCTAACACCCAATTGATCACTCCTATGCTGTCACCGTCACCACCACCTGTGACTATGCTAATTATATCCTTTTCCCAGGTCTGTGTCATCAGCAGCATCACTCCAGCTACAAGCAGTTTTTGCAGAACAGTCTGCTGTCAAGTGCTAATGAGCATGCTCAAATTGTAAATAATGATACTATTAAAGTATTGTAGCATACTTCCTGGCAGATGTAATTTAATCAGAAAAGATTGTGTATCAGAGGAAATGTAGATGAGACTGTGACATTAACAAACTGTGACCTAATCCAAAGATTTTTCTTCCATCCCCAACAGTCTATTGCTCACAGCATGGCAAATGTAGTCAATCAATCTATAGTTGAGGTCACACATTAGATGGGAACAACACCTCTGGTCCATTCCTTTGAACTTGTAATTCTTGATATAGTCCATCAAATCATAGGTGAGACCACACTTTCCTTTTTTTGCACTAATGAGACCAGGCATGTTGTTCTGTACATGCCGCCACTCAGTGCTGAGAGCATGTACACATTTGGAATGGTTGTTGCACTTGTAAACAGACCAATCCATATCATCTGCTGCTGGCATTTGTGTCGCATGCCGAATCAGCCTGTATAATGTCTTTTCAATCAGTTGTGAGCCTTTCTGTAACATCCAATTAATTGTTTGATGCTATTTGACAGGAATTATGAAAGGCAATTGGTAGAATCTTATAATAATCTTATCAAATATAGAGATAGGGACATACTATTGTATTCAGCCTTGTTCTCAGGTTTGGATATGTGTGATCCATGAGAGTAGAGGCTTTGTAATGCCAAATAGACCATGTGGATGAGTGCCGAGTGGCTCAACTGTATATAGGAAACCATAATATTCACCACGAGACATAACTGGACATTAATTAAGTAACACTTAGTTAACCTATGTACTTAACAGAATTCAAAAATACTATTTTCGTGGAAGCTTTGGTGTATCATTCGGTGGAATGATCAAACTTTCGGGACTGGATAATGAAAGTTTCGGAAAATTGGACATGTCACACGTCACGCTTTGAAAGTTTCGGGACCTTAAAAAACTTTCGGTCCTATCCAATTTCAAACTTTCGGAACCAAGTGAACAAGATTCGGAAACTCGATATCAAGTTCAAATGTTTGGAAAAGGCTCAAAAATGATGATTCTTTCGGATTTTATTTTTGGCTCATTTACAGTAGCATACATATCTGTCTTGTCTGATATGGTTATGGTTTTATAAAATCAAAACTTCTTTCCTACAAACAGACCTATGGACAATAAGAAAAACTGTAAAGAACACCTAATCCCTAAACCCTATTGAGAAAAAAATCAATCCACTAACCATACAATTTTGCCGGTCTTTCCGCAGCTCTCTCTGCAGGTGCCAATCTCCATCCGAATTCCTGAGCAATACGCTATCCTCTGTCAAGATTGGATGGACAGGCATCTGAAACCCGTAGAGGCTGAGTTTGTGAGAACATTAAGTACCTGCACCAAGGTCCCTTCCTCATCCCAGAGGGATGTCTGATCAAGATTATCTGAATGGTCAATTTAAAGAGGAAACACTTTCCTCTGGATCCACTAAACTCTTGAAACAGTTGAAGATCACGGAGAGAAGAGTGTACTAGAAGAGTCTGATGTCACAGAGAGACAGTACTAGGGTCAGGGTGTATGTTTAGTTTATTTTACGTCAAAGACCAAAACGCAGCTCATATCTTTCTTGGTTACTACCTGCCAAAACTGCCATCTTTGTAGTAGAAAGATCTCAGCAGCAAGGAATCTGAAAGTCGACGTCACCACACACGCACGAGAGAGAGAGAGAGAGAGAGAGAGAGAGAGAGAGAGAGAGAGAGATGTTAACGTGAAGGTCCTTAGCATAGAGTCTTTAATGTTGCACCTTCTAGTATATGAATTGAAGGAGTCCAGAATAAAGCGGGTCGTGCTCAACTTAAAATAAGCACGGTGAGTCTTGAGGGCAGCATATATACTTAAGCGGGAAAGAAGTAACAAGGTCCCTTGATTTTCGATAAGTACTACCAAAAATACGGGGACTCTCGACCGGGGGGTCAGATAAGTACGGGATTTTCCAAACAAGAAAAAAAAACTCAACTATCGATCTATCCCAGATGGAGCTGTTACAAATTGCAAAGGTATTGAAACACTCGGGCGTTCAACATCGGTAAGAACGGATTATTTCTCAGCAGGTGTAATATGTAGGTCTACTGCGAAAAATACAGCAGTTGGTAGCACAAGACTGCGCAGCCTTGGTGCATTGCTAGGACCGAATCTAGTCGGGGGTGTGCAACGGTACAACTTAGAGAAATGGACGAGGTCAAATAAGTAAACGGCCAGGTATACTCGAGACTCAAAACACCCGAGAACGAGGACAGAAATCAAGGTGGAAGAAGCGAGTTCCGAATTCTTGTGGGGAACTGGTGAGCCATTTCAAACTGAGGTCATAAACGACCAGGTGTCAAAACACACGAAACACACCCAAGGACGATGAGGACAGAAAACGAGGTGGTCCCGAAGTGGCTGTGTCTGGCAGTGCTCACATGGATGACATCATGCGTTTAGTTAAAACTTTGTGTTTTTTGTCATCCGTCTTCATCAACAATCCCCCCAAAATGCAGATGTACACTCGTAGCTTGAGCGGCTCTTTTCTCTCAGAAGAGTACATCCAAGATGCCTTCCATTCTTATCTCAAATCTTCCCTAACTCAGGCGAGAATCGAGAAGCTGTTGGACACAGACGTTCTTAGCAGCGCAGAGGGTGATTTGATGATCACTGGTGCGCTTTTTCCTCATTTCTTTCCGTTTTCTTTCTCTCAGCCATCTAGTGATCTTTTACAGGCCCAGCACTATGTCTATATTCTGCTGCTCTACGCTGCACCACGAATCCTCCATCTGTCACTCTTCCTCGTCGTCGAAAGAACTCCAATGGTACTTCCACTACTTCCACACCCACTGATCTCTCCACGGAAAACTGTCCACCGGCCTTTCGCTCATTCCTGTCAGTATGGGCAAGGTGTGTTCCGCCCATTCAAGCTCTTGCACCGGAACATCAGCATGATCTAGCGAGGATTATATGTGGTCTGGATCCTTTGACTGTAACTTTAAGCGAGGATGTTTATGGTTCGTTCGTCTACCCAGTCTTTTTTCCCCCTTTTCTTTCTTTTCTTACACCTCTTTTCCTCCCCTTTCCCAGGTATTGCAGCTGATCTCAGAGCCGTAGCCATTGAAATCTCTCAACGTCGTTCATTCCAAGATCGATACGCTTCAGACCTCCAAGCTGCTCTAGACTCATCCGTCGGCGCCAGTCCTGGTAGTGGTGGTGGTGGTGTTCCTTTCGCCTCATCTCCCAGCCCCTCTCCCTCATTCAAAGCTTCCTTCGTCCCTCCACCTTCATACGAAGACATCCAACACAATTCCCCTTCCCCTTCCCCAACCAGTTCAGCATGCTCGAGTGCTCAAAGCTCTCCAAACGCTCAAGTGATAAACCTACCACCTCAAGGTCAACTACCACCACAGGATGCTACTCATCTCTCTCCATTCTCGCCTACATTTGCACCAGCAGTGTCCGGTCCTAGTTCTGAATCCGGAAGCGGTGGTACTGGTGGTCGTACTGCTACTACTTCTTTTCCCTCACGTCCGCACTCAGTCAAAGTATCCATCGCTTCCACCGCTTCTTCAGCTACTCTTTACAACGATTCCTCTCCTTCCTCTCCTCCTCTCCCCATCCCCCAGATCCCTATTGGATTCCATGGAACGTATTACCCTCCTCGCATCCCTCCGCCTGGTCCACATACCACCAGCAACAACAATAGCGATGCCCTACCTCCACCTCCTCTACCTCCCAAATCTGACCGTCCTGGATACATCGAGGAAGAAGAAGAAGGGGGTTACGGTCAAGGCCAAGGTTATTACAAAACCACTACCCACAACACCTCTACCAGCACCAACACCAACACCACCAAACCTCTCAAACTCCAAAAACATCGTAAAAACCTCTCATCCATATCTTCCATCAACTCTACCCATTCCGCTACTTCCACTCACTCTCATACCCCTCGTACCTCTGTTTCTCCCTCCTTCTCTCCTAAACCTACACCTACTACGGCACCAACAATCCTAACAGACTCTTCACCCATCGACATAATCCGAGAAACGTTATATGCAGCATTAGCAGACATTTTATCCACTCACGCTTCTCTTCGTGTGCTGCTCAAGTTGGATCCGCCTAGAGCGTATTTTGGGTCGGTTTCGTTGGCGATTTTGGATGTCGCTGCTAATTCTGTGAGGGTTTCTTCCTCTTCTTCAGAACCCAAGACAAAGACAGAAGGAGAAGGAGGAGAAGGAGGAGAAGGAGAAGGGGTCACAGTTCTCAGCGTCCTAAGCACCTCACTCACACTCACCTCATGCCCCCCCGACTTACATAAAACCATTCATGATCGAACTAGGCTCTATATCAAAAGAAGTTCGAAAAATGAGAGAATAAGATGACGAGAGAGTGATTAGAGCTCTACAAGAAGGTAGAGTTAGTCTCGAGTATCCAGAATGATGATATACTCTTCGTGTGTGTATAGGTTGGAGACTGTGTGAGCTTTCTAAACTTCAACAAGGTGTTCGAAATCTTCTCATTACGGTAAAATTTCGTAAAATTTAGTTCAATACAATCCGCTGGGAGTTTATGGCTACTCGGTATCCAGATAATTCCTCACTCGGTCATTTCAGATTCCATTTCCTAATCACACATTCATTTATCAATGAAGAGAAAAACGGTTGCAACCACGGCAGCACTGAGCATCCTTTCTGAAGAGATGGGCTCGACGAGAACCATTACCAATGGGGTTACTATTATCGTCGATGGCTCAGTAATGTCAGACGCGAGTCATATGGAGGTTGAATCTGCTCAGGGTTACACCAAAATGGGGTATAGTCATGATGACTCAAGGATTTGGGAAAACTATATGTATTCAGAAAGTGGGTGTAGCAGTCGGAGTTCAGACCAGTCGCGGGAGGATAACCACGATGTATATTGAGGTAGTGGTACAAAGCAAAGACAAAGTCCATAGTGCAATGAATGAACTTACAAAAGCTTTCTATCATCTTAATTTCCATATTCAGGATACATCATAAGTTAAGTTTTACTCCTTACCAATGTGAATTGACTCTTGAAACAGTTTTTGCGCCATGTATTGATTAGTGGCATGGCGTGAAATCCGCCATGTAAAGCAATGAGCCATTCATTTGTGTACAAGAGAGGACAGTCTAAACAAACATATTTGCCCATTTCAGACACAGATGGAGCAGAAAACCATTCATATGAAGTACACATAGTGACGATTAAAGTGGCTGTCTGTCCTGGAATGTCACCCACGGAGAGAACCTGCGAGTAGGAAACATCTAACAGAACCACCTCAAATGACTTGCTTCAAAGAGATAGAATTTAGCTTACTGTGTCAATGTCATCAACCCATAAGTCAGATGAGCAAGAACAACGGATTGCATAACTCGGCTTTTTTTCTCCGTTGACTCGTAACTTGAAACTGAGAAGGACGCTCTTTTCTAGTGTCAGTGCCATGGATTCGAATGCATTTATCAGCTTTTCCCGCAATCGCTCTTCCTCTCGTTCCCTCTCCAAATCCTCTGGTATTGTGTATATGTCTATCTCAGCTGTAAAATCCTCCATAGACCTCTCGAGCATCCTCAAGGTTGTGAGAATTCCATTAGTCAATCTGTTGAATATGTCGGAAAAATCATTTCGGCATTATGATGAGATCAGCATTATAATGCCATGATAACATGATCATAAATTAGAACCAAGCCATTGTAGTTGCCGATAAGTGGGAGGAGGAGGAGGAGGAATCTATTAACCGGACTTGTCACAAAATCTGGACGCCGGGTCCAGGAAGCATCCCGATGGCAGCTAAGTACATCATCGTTCCCGGGACCACCCATCCCCTGCACAGACGAGCTTCCCAGCCCTGACACTGGGGTAGATCTGCCGGAAATGAGTGGCCGCAACAGACACAGGAAAAGGATTAACTACTCGTCACACTACATACTACAAATACAGAATAGGACACTATCTAACGTCTATACACTGGTGGGACGTGTAATGGGGTAGCATTGTATATTTTGAGAACTTCATATATGTATTTTGCTGTCAATGCTAAAGCCGGCTTGAAAGAAATGATGTTACCTAGAAGGGCGGTAGCATCAGTTCTAGCAACATATTGAAGTGTATTCCCATGAAGGCTATAATACGAGGTCATATATGCATCTCATAGCCCAGCCAATGGGATGTGGGGACACTCCAGTAGTGCATGTTCCGGGTTTTCAACATCTGCTAAGCAAAAGCGACATAAACATTCTTCAAAAGGAACGGATACCCTATGGTTGTCAGCCCAGCGTAGACGTTCAACAGCGAGTGGGTGATCACCACATATTAGCTTTATGAATGCTTTACGATGCCTTGGGTTGTGAATATCACCCAGGTATTGCCACATGCACATTGCTTTGTGTCGATAACCAGTGCCCTCGTTGTTGGGTTCTTTTCTGTATTGTAGTAGGTATGTCTTTCGGAACGCGGTACCTATCTGTTCCTCAACCCAGTAGGGAAGTGATTTCTTCATCCTATCATGGAAGGATGCTGCTGCTTCAGCATCTAGTAGCTCATCAATGGAGGGAAGTGGCAACACTGAACGGGGCAGAGTTCGTTCCATAACATCCAAGAGATCTGTGAACCATGACATGGAGCCTTCACAATGCAGTTTGGCACTCTCTTTTATGGCCGCATACACATAAGTATCAGTTGGACAAAGTATGGCATAGATTAGGTAGCGGGTAGCGAGTTCAAGGCGACGAAATAGAATGGGAGCAATTCCTGTCTCCGAAAATAAAGCTGCAATAACAGAACTATTGGAGAGGCCAAGTAAACGGCGGAAGAAACTTATCTGAACATCATGGAACTTTTTGGCAGAGGAGGGAGATGTATCTAGTACAACCTCACAGCCGTAAATGAGATGTGGGTCCACGCAACCCATGTAAAGAATCCATCCCTCATCAACTGGAAGGCAGCCAATCATGGACTCAAGGTGGAGAATGGCATGAGAGACAGAGATAGCTTTTTTCTCTTTTATGTTATAGTGAGGTGCAATGACCCTGGAGAATGATGAGAAATTGCCACATTGAAAGGTCATACCTACATAGGTGTACTCTGGGAACCTTTGGTTGGCGGCCGACTTGAGCCCTCTCGGGCCTTGCAAAGAGGCTAATATTGTACTATTGAGTTTACTTGTGTTAACCAGTCCTTTCTAGTCATTTATTTGCTCTTCATGAATCATTAATAAAATATCATCTTGGATGGTACTTAAGTAATACAGTGACGGCCAAAACTGCATATATGAAAATTAAGTTCTCACACCTGCTAGCCCCCTGTTTTCACTGTCTTCAAGCTCGCAAACTATATATTTTATGTATTCTAGACCACTATTAGCTGTGTTTGAAGTTATTGTCTTTTTGGAGACAGAATTGTTGACTACGGGGCATGATGGTGATGGGAGTTTGGCCCACCATCTTGTGTCATTTTTGCTTGATCTACGCAAATTTTTTTGGATGTCCCAACATGGTACAATACAATACATTGCTGCAAGCAGTTAGAACATAGTTCTGAGCTACAACGACGCAGGAATCCTTGTTGAACGCAAGATCTTGGAGCCATGAGAAAAACTTCCATATATGGTGCCGCAGAAATCAGTTTTGGCGGTCACTGTATGTACAGATATTCAAAGATATTATCATAACAGCGGCGGCATGTATTTTCCACTCAAAATTAGGTATTATGATGGCCTAGGAGCTCAGAGTTAAGTGACCTGCCAATACTTATCTGAGCTGGATTGAGTTGCCGTATGACACACTCTGGAGTCTGGACCCAGCAACGCAAGTTTACTTAGAAGTTAGTTGTCGGATGCTTTGTTTTATGCATGCTTTTTTTTTCAATCAAGAACATTGTCATTTACTTCTCCAGCCCGAGATAAAGGCTCAATACATTTTCATAAGCCATTCATATGTGAGTACTAAAGTTTGTTAGGAATTAATCAAAGATTTACACATTACTTACCTTGATTGTATGATTTACTATGCTAGATGTGCAATATAAAGAATATTCAGCTCAAAGTTAAAGGATCTCAGTGTTCTCACCAATGCCAGTACTTTGATACATAAAAGAACAATATAGAATATCCTCGCAGACAAGACCTTTTAACAGGTATAATGTACTCTGACATAGCAATATGTTGATTATTCTTACTCCATTGACATGTTCTGTAGTAAGAAGCATAGTATTGTACTCACTCTAATTACTTTTAGCTCGAAACATATTTGGGTTTCTTCTATGGTAACTACAAGAGACACCTTATCATTTAATACCAAATATCATGAGGACTGCAACAAAATTCCTCTGAGTCAAAATTGAGACAATTCCTGACCACCATCATGTCTTTTTCATTTGCATTCTTTGAGTCACATTCCGCTTCTCCATTAACCTTGGAGCTCAGAGCTCAGACCACATGTAATCCCAAGAGATCAGTACCCATTCTTCCACGCATGACACAACATGTATAGGCTATGTCACTGCAATGATTCTGAGTTGTAAGATCAACTGATAAATAGAAATAAATTCGGGACATTGATTTGAACAGGGTACCAGCAATTCTGACTATGAAACTAAGGCGGGAGCTAGTTAACATAACCTGGGGTTCTCTGGTAAATATAATCATTTGGCACATCAGTTTATTGCGCTGGCATGATAGATCCTGTGGTCTAAGGGTCGTCGGTTCGGTTCCAGGCTGCAACTGGCACGGAATGGGTTGAATAGTAAGCAATAAATATGAATAAATTGTTTTTCTCTGTTACCACGCTTGTCCTTATAATGCATTGTAATTACGCTGACGCGGCGATTTATAATGATTTCCTCCCTGTCATAATGGCCTGTAATGGCCGATTTCATTATGGTAATTATAAGCGCTTACAGCCGCTTACGGCTCCGTATTTAAATTTCCGACATAACTAACAGGTTTCAACAAGAGTACAACAGGACTTTATAATTATACTCACCTCATCCAACCCAAGAAATATTGCGGCAGAAAAGGAATATCTGTGCAGATGTGGACACTGTCATGAATCATGCATCTGATTCCCTTTGATGGTCACCCCATCACCTTCTCCTATCATTTATTTGTACTTTACCATCAGGCAACTGCACAGACTTTACCATCAGTACCTTGTTTCCATGACACATAGCCACTTCCTTGTTCCCCGTAGTACCCTTGTTCTCCATAGTATCCTTGTTCTCCATAGTACCCTTGTTCTCCTTGTCCCTTGTTCTCTATGTCCCTTGTTCTCTATAGTATATATACTCATGGCCATTGTAGATAGCTCCTTAGTCTGTTCACCTCCTGTCTTTACTGTTCAATCACTATCTAGCCCTTGCTTCCTCTTGTCCTTGTCCTTGTCCCTTGTTATGTGTGACCTGAGTGGCCCTCAGCACTGGTTCCCAACACCACAGAGTGATTGTTCTTGACAGACACAGTCGAGCAAGACACCCATCTGCGAGTGACAGAAACATCAAGTAGTCAACGTGGAGCTCTTGGATGCCCCCAATTGCCGAAGTCATTCCCAAAGGATCAAGCAATAAATCGTGAGTAGGGTAGACAGCTGTTTCTAGAGTAGTAATGGGACGACCTGGAAGTATTTTTGAGGTAAATATCCAATCTGCTCCATCAAGTGATGTTAACTTTGGCAATGCTTCTTTGCCGAGAGGAAAAGGGCCATCTTCAAGGTGAGCGAGCCCCAGCCCGAAAAGATACAGAAGTTCTGTCTGAAATGCGAGGAACTGGATAACATCTGGTTCAAGGTAGAATCCACACTGGAAGGTTTTTAATTGAAATGGGCAATCTCCTATGGTTGGGAGTACCCAGTACCCGTGGACTCCATACAACAGGGAAAGATGCTGGAGCAAAGGAAGGAGTTTTAGAATCTTTTGTATTTCTTCCCAGTGGTTCAGTACAGACACTCCTTCTACTGGATGACTGAACCGCTTTCCATAGTCAAAATATGGTCCAGCACCTCTAATTGACAATGTTTTTACTTGGGAGAGGTGTGGAGAGATGGATAACCCGGGAAGGATTCTTTCAGCTGATGAATCTGTCACTTCGATTGTTCCGTACAGAACCTTCAAAGCGTAGGGTGAGAGCTCTTTATTGAGAGTAGAGAGTTTGAGAAGTGTGGATGTGTCTGAGACGGATTCTATCACGAGAATGTACACGTCCAAGGGGAGAATCAAACTCAATGCAGAGTTTTGGGTGAGTTTATGCTGAGACTCGGATGCAGAAGGAAATTTTTCCATTTGCAAGAAGGGATGATTCTTGGGTTGTGAGTATCACCCAAACAGTATTGCTATATGCACATTGCTTTGTGTTGGTAATCAGTGCCCTCATTGTTGGGTTCTTTTCTGTATTATAGTCAGTATGTTTTTCAGGACAGAATAGAATGGGTGCAGATCCAGTCTCTGAAAAAAAAGCTGCAATAAAGTATGAATATGTGATAAGACATGGCTACTACATGTTTAACTAGTTCTGTCTAACAGCACTCTGAGCTTGTGTGTTGGTTAAGATGACCGAGCACAGCTGGGCTAAGTAGAGGGGACAAGTGACATTGTAGATCATAAAAGATTATAAATTGTACAATAGCACACAGTGCGAATTGGTGATAAGACGAGTTGATGGGGTTACTACACATTCAACTGGTGCCGTCTAACAGAGCTCCGAGCTTGCGTGTTGGTTATAATGACCGAGCACAGCTGGGCTAAGTAGAGGGGACGAGTGACAGTGTTAGGCCGTGAACTGTACAGTCACATGAAAACGCGCTTGCGTGTTGGCTCAGCTAAATAAGTCTGTGAGCACCAGTTTATGACACGTGACTAGCTGGCACTGTCAGACCTAGCTCCAAGCTTGCATGTTGGCTCAGCGGCCGAGCGCAGCTGGGCTTAGGAGAGGGTTGCAGGCGTCGGTGAAATAAAGGTCGTGCTAGCATGACTTAGAAGATATAGTGATACACGACTAACTGGCACCATCAGACCTAGCTCCAAGCTTGCGTGTTGGTTCAGCAACCAAGCGCAGCTGGGCTTAGGAGAGGGTTGCGAGCATTGGTGAAATAGAGGTAAAAGGTAAATAATAATAAAGGTAAATAATATATATATATGGGTGTATAACACCGGAACATGACCTCGGGCGAGTTCAGTGTCATCTACAGCTCTAGTCCTGCGGCAACAGGGTCAGCAATGAGGGGCACGCACAAGTTTGTTCCGGATAGCAGTCACATCGCAGCTTGAGGAAAGTGTGATGTGACTGTAACATGGTCACACGCAGCGAAGCCAAGAAAGCAGCAAGAAAAGTTGACTCCATTGTTGACAACGATGCCAACGAAGAACTAAGTAACGAGAGGGTACCAAAAGAGAGCCAGCGTTAAAAAACCCACAGAGGGAGGTCCAGCCGGAATATTGGGACTAGAGAGCTAGATTTGAGCTGGATGCGCCAATTTTACTTTGGATGGAGTTTTGAGGTGATGAAAGTTTTGAGGAAAAAGGGAAACATTATGAGCTTTTTTTTATACAGGTGTATGAAAAGTATAGAGGCCTTGCTCACAAGTGACTTCCTTATTGATGGTGCTTGGCCAGGACCCAGGACCCCTTAAGAAAGGCTGTCAGAATATTTGGATGGGCTAGCAGGACATGTGGAGACTTCAGGAAAGAGAATAATGGAATTGAGAGGGCAATGATCATGTCACAAAGAATGAAGACTGGCTCCAACAGTCAAAGAGGTCAAGATGGGGAACCATGTGTTGACAGGACTAGTTATATACAATAAGGCTATGAGTTTAGGACTCAGGTGAGGCAGTATGGCTGATGGAATCATAAAATAAAGAAGTGAAACAAGGTAACAATGGAATCACAGAACAACAAGGCAGTGAAACAAGGTAACAATGGAATCACAGAATAACAAGGCAGTAAAACAAGGTAACAATTGCAATCATAGAACAAGAGAATAGAATAAGGTAGTGACAAGCATCAGAAATGGGGGATCAAATGAAGTGTCATAGCAAGAAGCTGTCCCGAGTTAAAGGGTCTGATGAAATGAAATGTAAGGCTGTGAATATGAAGAAATGACAACATGCCATAAGAATGGAAAAAAGTGTGCAAAAGGAAATAAAGGCCACTAAGGCTACTGTTCATGACAGATCAAGCACTGGGGTGAGGAACATCAGGCTTATCTCCATGGAAGGTGAAACTTCAAATTTCAGACTTCCTCTTGGTGTGAATACAATAATATGTTATGCTTAGATCTACATAAAATGTCTATATAGAATGCCTTTGGCTTGACATTTGCAAGGATACACTTGAGGTGTTTCGGAAAATATTCCAGTACCTTCAAGACAATGAGCTCTTGGAGATGGAGAACTCTGTCCATTGTAATATTGCTCTCTCTGTTGTCTTTCAAACACAAATCCAGACTTCTCTCAGTCATAGCAGTGGTGCATGAAACCATCACCAGATGAAAGGGAGTGGGCCATCGCTCCATGTCGTAAGATCTCCAGCAAAGGATTTCAGAATATTCCAAGCATGTGAGAACAGTGAAACCAATGGGTTTGGCAGTTGATCTCAGCACAGCCACTTTCTGCAGACCCAAGTCTTGTAAGAACGAGTCCTACATGAACTCCGGCCTCGTAATTTGGATGGCAAAGAGCAAACACCAGTTGCAATATGGGAACTTAGTTGTAAGCATGCAATTAACTGAGGCTATTGGACAGGTGACCCTGGTGATGATCAATCAACAGCCAATCATCCCTTATATTGAGTTGATGGAGAAATTGAAGATAGTATTCCAGGAGATCATCAAGCTGATGATGAAATGGACCAGGTTATGGTTAACAATGATGCAGATATGGAAACAGCTAAAGAGATCTTGTGGAACTCTCATTTTGACTGGGAAAGGGATGATGGGAATTGGTGAATTGAGGTATTCTGGGAAGCAGTTATTATTCTTGATTCATTTGTGACTTGCTCTAGCCCAGAGTAATAGCATATGCATAAATTACATTGAAAAGAGGCCAATATTCAAAACAATAATTACTCATATATAATAGAGCACGAACACACAAAGAACCTAATCACCTGTGGAAATTTTGTTGGACTTTGCAACTGGCAAAAAACAGCATGCAAATATAAGGCTCTAATGTCACCTGTAAAATATTTCATCTAGGATTGTCACCTGTCAAATTTTTGGGAAGTATAGAATTATAGATATGTGCAAAAGAAAAAATGAACTCGCTCATTCGAGCTGACCCGCAAAAAATTTCCTGAAAAGATGTCGACCTGCAATTTTCCTGCTTGAAAACATGGTAACCTGTTGAAAAAAGCAGACAGACACCCAAACCTGTGCAAAAAATGAGTAAAATAACGCAAAAATGGGTCAATTTAAAGAAAAGGCTGTTTTTGATTTTCTGGACACTATTATTGCCCTACTGACAAATCATCATCCAATTTTCGGTGATACCACCTGGAGAAACTGAATGTAGTGGCCCATTCACCACTATAGCCTTTTGCGCGCCCAGTGTGTAAGGAAGCTGGCTATTCAGTTGCTCAATCGGATAGGTATATAAGGTCAAAACAAGGCTTGAAACTACAGTAAGCTGGTCTGCTAATCCATCGAAGATGCTGGTCGTCCGATTCTTTTATCATTTCCCTTTCAGAAACAAATTCCTCTAGGCAATCTCTCAGGTATGATTGCAAAACAAGTTTTTTGAGAGTTTCGTAAAATAATATCTTTGTTGTTGCAGGATGTGTTCTATCGCATATATCCTCCTTTTTGCAGCTGTCTTAATCTTCCCATCGTCCGCGGCACCAGCCTCGATGGTGAAGATAACGAGGGTCTTGACAAGCCACTCTCCCCCCATGTCCTCTTCCTCAGCACACAGGGCTCCTAGTACTCAAGTCCCTGTTCCGAACGACAGCACCGTTGTTGAGTGTCCCCTCAATTCAACACTGTCACACCGCGAACTGATTACCCGGGGTTGTGCTAGTCTCGAGTATCCAGACTGACGATATACACTTGACACTCTTCGTGTGTGTATATGTAGTCTGGTGAAATATAATAGGCGCGGGCACTGCTACAAATCCTGACATAATCTAAGAAAGGTTCCCACACTGAGAAATCTCACTTTAATGCTTCGTTAATTCCCTGAAGTTGGTAGAAAAAAGTTTGGATAGCTGGTGAATTGTTTATAAAGCCATTTTTGTAAATTTTATGCACACTTAAACAGTAGATGTTGTCGCAGGAGCGAGGCAGCCTTTGCTTGCCAGAACTTCAGGCTTAAGTAAGCATACCTCAACAAAGGCTTTGATATCATTTCTACTGCAACTTCTGGGTATGACTCTGATATCTATAGCTAGAAATTTATCTTACACCTATCCATACCCTCGAGATACCAGCATAATGGTATACAAGGTGAAAATATACTTGCCAGAAAAATGCCGAGGTTGATTACATCGGCTAATTTGCAGCAGTGCCCGCGTCGACTCAAAACCACAAGACTAGGGTTGTGCTTCCTCTAAAAATCCTGCTATCGACCCAGGGCAAATTTCAGGGCCAGTTGGCGATAGACCTGACGTGCCCACTCAACCCGCTCTCCTAGATCAAGTTCCTTCTGTAGAACATTTTATCGATACATCTGTCTGCAAAAAGGGAGACAGCAAGAAGTACATGTTCTGGACCAATGACGCCATGGGAGGCCAAAATCGATATTACAGAACATGGGCTAGGGCCAACCATCAAACAGAGATGCGGGATTGCTGGGGTGCAGAAACATTTGCAACAGTGGATGAGTATATGCAATCCACTGACTCAGACAAGAGAGCTTATAGCGACCAGTCTTTCACAAGATGTTCTATTGCATTTGCTCGAATCGCTTCTGGGGATCTGGTTGTCATCTCAAAGCCAGTACAAGATTACCGGCTCCGGAACTCCGACCTCTTTTCGTGGCGCCAAAATGATCCATACTGGGAATAGGGAGTATGCCAAACTTCAGGAAAGATCATCCCAGCCTAATGGGGATTCTTTGAAGAGTTTGACTCGAATTGATATCAATGATAAGGCACAGGCAATCGATCAGAAGACGATTTGGAAGATTGCAGATGGTCCTCTTCCACCAATGCAAGAGGGAATTGCATAATGAACGTTGTGCTGGATTGGGTGTTAATGCTAGAACCTACTTATTAGTTCGTAGCACAATTTTCTGAAACCTTGTATCGAGTCGATTGTATTTGAGATTCAAGATGATTATGAAAGTCAAAAGTTTTCCAAAATAAATTGAGAGAAACCTATATGCAGCTAACAGCCAGCTTCAAGGAGATCGAATCTAATATCACTGAGCAGAAAGACGGGTGAATTCTTTTATATTTCCTTCCGTATTAGGGATGATTAGCAACGCACTTCGGATTTATTACGAGGCCGAATGAAATGAGGACTCGTTATTACTAAACGAGACTTGCGCAAGTGGCTGTGCCAATACCTCATGTCAACTCCATATGGAAATTTCTCCGTACGGACCGTATTGACTTCTATGCTATGTGCATCCGAGTCTTAAGCTTAATCCACAACGTCGCGCAGTGTCCTCAATCAAGCATCTCTCAAAGTTTCCGCCCCCGAGTTCTATCACTATTGTTAGATAAAAAGTGAGGGCCTCGTATCTGCCACGCGCAGCGATGGCCCACTTCTACCTTCATAAGTATGACACTTAACCAAAATATTCATCCGAACGCTCAACCGACAGGCCGAGCAATTGGGAAGGCCTTGAGAACAGCGTAGGAACCTTGCCTTTTCTTCGAGTACAAGTGGAATAGCTGAATATACTTCTTGAGTGTGCAGTTTGGCAGGTAATAACCTTAACAAATGTCGCTGACCATTCATATATTCTTCAAGTCGAGTCTCAGGGTCAAGATATTTAAGCGAATCAGTCTCGGTTTACAGCTAATGTAAGTACATAATACTGCAGGCGAGCTCATGGCAAGCCAACCTGGAGCCGAGACAATATGGCAAAGAGTGACTAAAAATAAACACTGAAGATGCAGAAGAAAAATTTTTCCATTTGCAAGGAGGAACAATTTGATTGATGCAGGTGCTTCCTAGCTCTGATAGGAGACATAATGAATCTTGACCAACGCCGAAAGGATTTCATGGTGGTGGTCGTAGCTGCATTCTGCTTACATGGCTAAACAAGAAGCAACCGGCGTTGCATGTCGGAGTAATCAGACAGAATGCAGTCCTATCATCTGCCTACTAATTCTCGTAAAGCACAATTCAGCATATATTGTGAGCGGTGAATAATTGCTAGTATCCACCTACCATGTACTGCTTTTTGTGGGTAGCAACTTCTTCAGCTAGTTCGGTCACACCGGTCCAACATGCAGTTTTGAAAGCATGACCGTGAAGCCCCGGAAGCTGACGTAAGCTGCTCGCTCACTCAACCCTCACTATGACGGACCAGCCAATGCCCCCTATCGATTATTCCTCACAGAAAATAAACAGGTATCTCACTGTAGAGTTTCTCTCTCTTATAACCTCTTAAATTTGTGATTGGATCCAGGCCTCCCTCACTGTCCCTCGTCACTCTCTTCTGCTATGTCGTCGGCAGCAAGACTCCTTTCCCAGTGGACATCTCAAGCTCGCTCACCGTTGGCCACCTCAAGAAAACGATCCAACAGAACAGGCCGAATCTTCTGAAAGGGATTGACGCCGCTGATCTCGAACTCTTCAAGATTTCTGTCCTGGATGAAGACGATATTGGGAAAAGCGTGGAGGACGTTATTGAAGCTGCTGAACCCCTCGATCCGACTACAGAAATAATCAAAATCTTCCCTGATTACCCCCCGAAAGAGACTATCCATATCGCAGTGAAGCTACCCAATGATGATAGTGAGTCTTTTGCATTTGCTGCGTTTCCCCTTATTCACTCTTCTTCGAATTACTCCTGATCCGACAACATGATCATGCGCGTGTCTCCAGGTCTCCAGTTCTCGAAAATGCTACCATCAACCTCTGTGTATAAGCATCCCTTGCTTCAAACAGTCAAACCTAGGACCGTGCCTTCAGGTCTCCAACGTTTATATGAGCTGGCGTGGAAGGACAGAAATCGCGAGAGCTTGTTTCAACCGGAATCTGCTAACAATGACTCCAGTTCCGGCGGCTTTAAGTACAAGTCACTCATTTCCACCGAGGACTTCGATGAACTGCTCATGCCGGAGCGTGTCCTCATAACCCCTGATCATGAATACAAGGCTGCTCTGTCGGACGCAAAACGTTGGTTTAGTGGAGGAGAGGTTTCGCCAACATCTTCCGACGAAAAAAACGTTCTTGAACCTAACGAGGGAAAAGACGACGAGGGAGGAGACCATCACCTGTTGGTGGCCGGCAAGGACGATGTAGAAATGGGCCTTCCAGAAGAGGAAGTTGCTTGGCCTGCTGATCGAACTTTCGATCGGGGCTTTTTCATCGTTGTAGGCACCCCAGGAATCGGTGAGTCTAGCTTCAATCTTTACATCGGCTTACTAGATCTCAACTAAGATAGGCAAATCTTTGTGTCTGTATTATATCCTTGTGGAACGTCTTCTGGCGAGACTCCCTACCTGTTTCCAGACAGTGCCCGGTTTCTTTACATTCTGGTACGAGGAGGGCGTTTTTCAAATCCCTCTGGACAAACAAGTGGTTGAAATTCGAAACGCTATCCCAGCTAATGCGTGGTTCCTTGTAGATTCAAATCCTGCGTATCCTACACCAAATGGCATGCTCAAACAGGTCAAGGTTTGCGTAGTCCAAGCCGCATCGCCATGGGTGGAGCATCTACGATGGACGGAGAAGGCTAATTTGAAGCACTTTCGCTGGTACATCAAACCTAGCCCATTAAAAGAATCATTAATGATGTGCGTTACGATTTAGGCTAGGGCTTACATATTATACTAGAAAGAGGCTTCATCGTACAAAAATCACTGATGAACAATGGAAGGAGTTTTTCGAGAAGTATGGACCGTCGACTAGCCTGCTCGTCTTATATGCAGACATCCCTGATGAGTTCCACGCGGATCTAGACGATAAACTTATGCAGCTCCCTTTAGCGGGGCTTCGGGATCTTCTTTTCCAGACTAAAGAGGGAGTGTCCCATCGGATCTGCGGGATAAACCCTGGTTTTTATCGCAATATGCCATACGGCACCTTCCATACCCCAACTATCCTGAGAATGGTAAAGGAGAGATATAAGGAGCAATGGATCGAGCTCGTTGAGTGGGCGTACAAAGCCTTCAAAAGTAGTCCGTATACGTGCGTCCCTGCCGGTCATATTTTGGAGGATCGGGTACACGATGTACTGGTGAATGGGGGTTGCTGGAAGATGGTGAAGCTGTCTAGTGACTTTAAGGGATCAACGAACAACACCTATCGAATCCCCGAAGACCCACTCACTACATGGCTCGTTATTAGCTCCGCTGGTGTATGTGTTGAAGAAACACGTCCACTCAACTCGACTGGTCCTCTCGAGTTGCGCTGGTTCTGGGATATCAAAACTGGGTCTAAATTGGGTTACTATCGACCACTCAGCCCGATTCAACGCACCTTGAACGCGTACATTGTCAACCCCTTGAACAAGTCCGTCTTTATGATTCAAACCACGCTTTTCAGAGAACATGACGCTAAGCAGGAAGGCTCGGAAGATTTACGCGTTAAATACCCAGGATACACGTTCTATTACATCGTTGTCGCCGGCGAGCAGAACATTACAATTACCATACCCAAAGAGGCCGATAGAATGTGGGAATCTAGGTGGTGTCTCCATGCGGATGAAGCGATGCTTTTCTCGAAACTCCCGAAACAAGTGAGTGCTCATATCAGTTTTGGCACCCACTGAGTCCATTACTCAGAATTCAAGTGCTCCATTCAACACTCACCCCGCACCCAATGAGACGATCACTCAAACAGGAGATGTAACATCCAACCAGTCCATTGACTCTGTGAGTCGCCAATCTAATGCCACGCAGGATGATGTTCATGTGACTGTTGCGGAGCAGGGACCGTCTGAAAAGGCGACAGAGCCACCGCGGAGGTCGACTCGTATTGAGGAGAGCGCACAGATGGACAAAGCTGAAAGTGATCAGGCCGGCAGGAAGGCGAAACGCATGAAGACAACTAATGTACCTAGCAAGCAGTCTTCGACGAAAGCGAAACCGGGAAAAAGGAACTAGGTTCGTACTCAGCTTACAGCTGATTTGCAAAAATAATGAGATTCGCGATTATTCTATTCAGCTACCACCTTCTTGACCCTCCTGTATGTTTGTATCAGCGAGCCAATGTGCTCATTTGTTGCCTTGTCTCTGACTCCGACAGAAGGAGAAGGCTGGGTTAGAGTTACTACTTCCTACTTCCTATTGGCTTATCTACGGTCGCTTTTCTCAATCAAGCACATGGAAAGTTTGTGTGATTGTGCCATTATCATCACCCTCAGATCCTAATAGATTTGACAAGATAGGAGTTGAAGAGATTCTTATAGTAGAGCGAATCCGGCATTGAACCTGGTTCTGAAACAAAAAAAGGGGTTGACATCGTAGCCACCTTGCACCGCTACTACAATACTCGGGTCTTTCGTCGGTTCATCCAAAAAAGTTAGCATAACACTTGTACACTGGATCCACCTACAAATCCAAATTACGAACTTCCAGCCGATTCAACGGATGTCGAAAGCATCCCGTGTTTACATAAGATTCAGGGCATTTTGAGCAGACGGGTATTGATGAAAAGAAAAATCTCATCGCGATCGGTTCAAGTTATCGCTGATACCTGCGTAGAATACTATTGTAAGTCTGGAGACCTTGTCCGGCTAATAGACTCCTCTTCCCGGCATTTAAAAACCGGTTTCAAGCTACGTAGTGAAAAATTCCCGGAAAAATCGCTGGAAAAATTCTCCAGAAGTTGAGTATTTACTATTTGGTATGAACTGGACTTCAGGTCCGGTCCAGAATTTTTCTGAACTTTGGACCGGACCAAAAGTTCAGCGAACTTCGGTCCAGTTCAGGTTCGGACCTTTTTGAACTTTTTTTTTCGGTGGGTGTTTCCTGTGGCCATCCAAATTTAATCTACTCTACTCTCATGCTTTTGTCTAGCTGAAAATGCTCAGAAACACATTTTAAATGTATTTTTTGGTTTTCATATCAAATCTTTCACTTCCAGAATGCACTACGGCAAACGGTAGTGTGCCAAATTTGATTATATTACTGGATTCAGTTGGGCAGCAGTTCTTGCTATCCAGAAAGTGGAGCGGTTCGGACGCATCCGAAAAAGTTCAGCAGCAGTTGAACCTTGGACCGGACTTTAGGTCCAGTTCAGAAAATTTCTGAACTTTGGACTGAACTTTCGGTTCGATCCGAACCAAAGTTCAGGACTGGACTTGGTGAACACTAATTTGATACACCATATCGCAGGGATGTTGCTTATGATTTTTCTAAACCATTTGTTGAGTTAGGGAATCCGTTTTTGCCGACAACGAGTTGAATCAATCTACATCAAACCGTAATCGAAGAGCAACGAATTACTGGAAGCAACGTACAAAGTTTACATACAAAGGAGGACAAAGCAACACGGCTGTCCAACAACTCAAAGGATAGGATAGCGCTCAAGTTTGAAAGGTTTCGGGAAGGTTTGATACCAGCCTGAGTCCCCGAATAGCACGGGTCAACGCCTTTGGCAAACAGTTACTTATCCATCTACATTTTTCCCGGATGGTATCCTGCAGGTCGGATAACTGTTCAGAGTTCAAAAAATTTTTGCTTGAACCGGACTGAACCAGACCTGGTGAATACTATATCAAATGGGACAAGCCAATAAACAGTTTTCTGGTAATTTAAATTTTCTCACCTGAGAAATCACTCAGAAATTTTTGGAAATTCTTACTGTTCCCTAGAAAATCCCTGACTTAGGAGAAATTTCCCTACAACTTTCATGTAAGTGTTCAAGATGACCTATAATTTACAGACGTCTGATACGCCGCTTGCGTTATAATGCCTGCCGCTCATTTTAATGTAGTGAAACCGGGGTGACCGAGAAATATATGGATACAAAAAACAGGTGCCCTTATCTTTCTGAGGATGCTGTTTTTGTGCTCCTTGCACCGAAGATGAACTTGGAATGTCTGTACCCCATGGAACTCACGCTGAGGAAGTCTACATACCACCTTCAAGTAATTATTTAAATATTAACAGGTAAGAACCAGAAAGTAATCTCACATGGATTAAGTGTTTCTCACAGAAAAACCGTAAGTCTTGATGGTAGTACGCCACAGCTTTAATTGAGCCGAAGTTCGCAACACTTGAGTCTTTTATAGCAGGTAGAGCTGACTGAACCTGGAGCTGGAGAGATATAGATATATTCAAATTTTCCTATACAAGACCTGAGTAATTTGGAAAACTTAATTATAAAAAACAGCGTTAGACTCATGTTTCTTTGTTACGTAGCCAGAGATAATCTATGACATGATTTAAGGATAGACGTTTAGTAGGAAGGGATCACTTTATCATGTCATGATCAGTGGATGTTAAAAAGCCTACTGTTACATAAAATTGAAGACTAAGATTTTTATTATTTCCAGGCTGGATTTCTCACTGAAGTGGTGGCTATACAGCTGGAGAATTAGTGTACTGGACTTAATTGTCATCGAGCTCTCAACAAATGTTCTAGTGCTACCATATGTACTCTGACTCCCCCCAACTCTGAACTTCGAAAAGTGAATTGCATGTGCGATGTTGACGGAAAGAACCTAAGACTTGTGGCTTCCCGACGATTCGGAGCTAGGCGGCAGCATCCCGCACTTCTCTATAGCATAGACATTCGATAGATGCACACTATAAATGAAGTGATTTATGTCATTCAAAAAAAGTACTGATATGACATGTACTGAAATTAACTGCAAGGAACAGAAATCATATTTCTGCTACATACTAGGATAAAAGGGTGCCCTGGTTCTCATTGAGCAATCGCCACATCAGACCCATACAGGAGCGGTTGTGGCTGACTCGGTGTAATATATCTCGGCAGCGAACGAATATAGTTCAAAAGTAAAAAGTGAAGAGCAGCGAAAAGCAAGACAGAACCAAATGATAGGTATCACATCGAAAATTTATCAACTCAAGTCCAGCACTCCAAGTGGGTTGAGTAATTATGGCTAGAGGACTAGTTTTTTGACTCCTAAAGAACAAGCTGTGGTTCGAGCGGGTTCGTGACTGTAGCCAAGAAGCATAAACGTTAAGCACAATATATCCCCTTGTAGATCTACCGACGGGCTCGTACCCGTAGCCTTGGCCCTTAGGCTATGCATATGATGAAAATTTTCAAAATTCACCGGGTCAATTTACCATGATCAAAATTAATCAAGGACATGAAGCAGAGGGAAAAAAAAAGACAAAGATTGAGCAGAAGGAACAAAAAGAAAATTGAACAATACGGAAACTTAGAAAAGCTTTTGGCAATGAAGTATGTAACAAAACGAACTAGGAAAGAAGGTAAAGTATGACAGTGACACTGTGATAGGTATGAGAGTCCAGAACACGGAGAGGAACGGGAGCATGAGTAAAGTTACAAAAGGGGCTAGGGCTAAGAAACATTCAAGTACACAATTTTGCGGGTTTCGATTTCCATTCGACCACAGGGGGGGGGCAGGGGCGGCAACACTTCGTCCGACCCACCTGAACGTTGACCGGTTACCGTACACCGTTACACCGCAGGACTTCGAACTTACCCGGGTAAACCTTGGGGCGATAGCTTTTGCGGTCCGTAGAGCATAGGCACTGTGTGTAACTAACTCTTTTGTTTTTCAAAGTCTGATAGTTCCCTCCCCGCCTTCTTCGAATAGATCCCTCCCTCTCATCCTCGCTGTTTCTTTAACACCCGCTATGAGCATCAACGGAATGCGAGGGCGGAGCGGATGCCGGCCTTTATTCTTGAAGGATAGTAGTTGTCTGAGCGGAGGTAGGAGAGGCAGCGGTTGGCTGAGTAGTGGGGTTATCTGTTTACCATTGAAAGGGAACGGTTGAAGGTAGAAAGGGGGTAAATTAAATCAGGACAACGGTGCTTGGATATGGAGAAAAGCAGAAAGTGACGGAAGGTAGAAAAAGGCATCAAAACGTTCAAACAGAGCAGGAAGGTTATGACGTTAACTAGGGGGTTGGGGGCGCTGAACCAGCGGGGGAGAAAATGGTGAGAGTGACGGATAACTCGGGGAGCGAGGTAGGCCAGTCATCTCGAGTGCACACGGAAAGAAACGCCGCGACGAGTTATCGTCAGAGCGCCCATGGAGAAGAGAAGTAGAGGAAAAAACGCAAGGGGAAAAGGGCATAAAGGAAAAGAAAAAGAGAACTGAAACTCACCCTGTAGTACGATATCCTCTCCGTCATCGTCTTCGTCTTCTATGAGGAACGTCTTTTCTTCTTTAGTCGACTTCACGTCACCCGTGTTCTTTTTCTTCACCGGGGTCGTCACTTCTTGTCCTTGATCCTGGCCTGCCATCGGCTGACGGAAGTCTTTGCGTTGTTCACCGAAGGAGGAGGAGGCTGAGATTGTTGTTGACCGTGGACTTGAGCCTGAGATTGAGAGAAATGACTAACAGGATTTATCTCTCCAATGCCTCCTTTCGCAGCAGGCGTATTATTCGAGTCAGGCGTTCCTCTTCCCGACCCAATATCGACACCAGCTTGATGTGAAAAGCTGTTCGGTACACCCCCGCTGTCGGAAGAGGAGCAGGGCGTCGATTAGGTGTCGGACGGTGAAAACCTGATTCCGCTCGTTCTTCAGGTCCACTAGGTACGCGACCGTAGTAACCTTGACCTCGAGCAGCAGCACTTGGACCACCTCTATGGTCGCTCCTCGTGACGAAACCAATCAAGAGCGCTACACCTGCTATCGCTCCTTCTTTTATTTTTTCCACTATTTCACGCCATCCTCCGTCTCTCAACGAGGCTTTGGCAAAATCGAAGACTTCGGCAGTGTGGTATCGGATGCCTTCGATGGAGAATTGGGGAAGTTGGTCGAACCCTCGGAGTTTGAGGACGTAACAGTTGTAGAGAGTTCCAAGGGTTGTATAGAGTGCAAGGAGGATGAGGAGACTGTGTTAGGATGGAAACTGACGTTGGAGATTGATTGATGCGCGTGTGTACACGGTATTGATAGCATTTTTTGCAGGAATCGGTTTGTATGGTTGGTGTCCAAATTCGGTACGTTGAGTTGTAGTGGAACAGTAGGTTGCAAAGAGAAAAAAGAAAAGATGAGGATGGTCGGGAAAGATGCAACAGGAACATGCGAAACTCACAGAACAGCCAACAAGGTAAAGAAACCCCAAGGTCCGCCTCTTTCACCTCAAGGGCACGCATACTACAAGTCTAGTGTAAATACTGATGATGTTGCATCCGTTATAAACACGAAACTCACATGTGTCTTCCACCATGCACACCTTCGTCATTATGAGGTTCTTGCGCGACCAGCGTCGGTGTCCCCGCTCCGAAAACCTACAAACATCGTCATATTCGTTAGCAAAGGACTATAAGAACCCCAAATCACTGTACCTTGGTATCATATGTGAACGAGATAACTGTTGAAGCCTTATACTCCTGCTAAGCTCCGCTCTTACTAGTACACTGCGACCCATCTTCCATAACCAACTTCACATTGTCGTCTTTCTCCTTGGCGAGTGTCGTGTTGGCTTTACCAATGGATAAATCTCCATGGTCTCTGCAGATGAACCCGGCGACGTCTGCCGGGTCATCTACTTGCAGGTTCCAAATCTCTCCATGAACAGGTCTGCAGACATTGAGAACAAAGCGGTGACCTCGCGATGTGAACTCGTAGTCTGCTATAAAACCATCGTGGTCTGTAAAGTGGAGTCAAGGAACTAAAGAATAGGCGTCGCTTCACGCGGCCGGTACGAGGCCGTAAAGTTAAGGCAGAAATGGTATGGATACAACTCGTGGTAATTTGCACTGCCACCCTACAACTCGCAATAAGCTTGCAAGAACGAGTCCTCCTAAAGTCGGCCTGTTAATTCAGCCGCTGTACGCAAGGAAACAGTGAGTCACTTCTTCGATATCTTGTTCTTGGATTTTACTATCCCAATCTGCACTGGCAGTCTCTAATGATCGGTCAACGCTGTTAAAACTAGGATTGTTAAAAACAAAAAGACACATACATGTACGAGAAGTTGTCCAGCTCAGGACAAGGTTCTACATCAAGCCTAGCAATAGACGATCTATGACCATTCTAAAGACGAGAATACTTCACTGAGAACGCGAATTATACTTCTGTAACACCACTCAACCCATCAGAATTCATCCTAGCCTAACGTAGTAATTTCGACGTTCATGCTATGCAAGTCTATCCGAACTCTTCTTCCAGCTCTCAAACGCCATCCAACTAGCATTAATCCCCTGGTAGATGGCCTCCCAATCCCAACAAAATAAATCTGCCCCAGTAGATTCTGGCAACTCCATGAAGTCACCTTCCTCGAGACTTGCTGCAGCACTGCACAAAAGTGTTTGTCGCAAATACTGAATGCAATGGTCAACATGACTGAAAGTTGCGGATGTGTCATGGATATCATAAATCCCTCTATACAATTCCCTGACACAGTGGAGTTGGTGATAAAAGGCCATTAAAAACATTCTCTTCTGTGAGCCCAAATGGACTCTCCCATATCCAGCTGGATGGTCAACCAACGTCTCCCACTCCTGATACGTTATGTTGTGTGGAAAATCAAAGGCGTAGCGAGTGGATCTTTGAAGTGTCATCGCGGCTGGAATCAAGTGCAAGAACGGATGCCGGGGTGGAAAGTCGCTGCCACGATAAGAATATTCTTGAAATTCAGCATCCGCTAGCTCACAACGTTAATATGCAGTCGATTAGGAGAGCAATCGAATTCAAACCTGCATGTTGGGACTGTGAGTGGAGCTGGAAGACGTGCCTTGTAAAAGTTAAGCTCAAGAGAAGGAGAATGGTCGAGAGAAAACACCCCATGAATTGAACAATACGCACTTCCCCTCGATTTTGTAGACATTTTAAAGTTGTAGAGATGGCGTGTACTCCGCAGCATGCTCCATTTCATGCACAGAAAGTTGTTAAATGATTCGGGGAAGACACATCTCAAGGTTGTAGAGATGGTGTAAGTAAGTCGGAGAAGACTCCGCGGGAACCCTGCTGTATGCTGTATACCTCTATACCCCTGTCGTTGACAGGTTAATATGAAATGTGGCTATGATAGTGGGCTTTGGTATATATATGTGCTGCGTTCGTGTTCAGACAAAGAAGAAATTGCATCGAAAATGGCCAGCCCTACCTTGAAACACTATGTGTCTATCATTAGATTCATAACTTTGATTGTATCCGCTATCGCAGTTTTCCAACTGTTCACTCTTGATTCCACAAGAACGACAAAGAAGCAAGGTATGTCCCGATTTAAGTCGAAAATAATCCACACTTACTCATAGTAGCATCAGCTAGAAACTACTTTTCCCCTTCACCGGGCGAGCCTGTTGTAATGCACTACTCCGAAACCACACACTATCAACTGGATCATATGGATAGCAATGACGAATATGAAAAGCTGTTGCCATCTGGACAACACCTTGTGACTGTGGATGACGATTCTGGAGTAACCAGGAATTACACCGTTACGCTCTTTCATCAGATGAAATGTCTTGACATTATTCGCCGAACATATGTGAAGCATTGGCGCTCAGGCGGATCCCAGACCATATGGAGTAATCCGGACGAGATCCTCACTCAGCACTGCCTGAACTACCTTCAACAAACCATTCTCTGTCGTCCCCACCTTGGACTGGAATCAACTCACAACTCGAAAGCGAGTGCGTCTCGGGATTTTGAGATGGTATGTCGGGATTGGACAGAGGTCTATAAAGAAGCAGAACGTAATCATGTCATGTACAAACAAAGTAGATCAGGCTAGGCACTCATTCAGCTTTCTCTTTTCGGGACGAATGGTTGTTTACTTCTCCTTCTCGTTTCCGAAGTAATTTGATATTTTTACATTACAAGTTGTAGTTATATGTACAGCCTGAGTAACACAGTATTTTACATAACTACTAGTATAGCACACGACAACTACAGTAAAATAGCTCAGGTTCACAGGAAAGTGTTTTCATTGCTGTCGTATGAGTCCATCGCACATTTATTACAGCTCCTGAATGCGATGTGTACAACAGTAACTGTTTAAAGACAGTTGGGAAGGTGAGATTTTTTTTACAATGATATCCCTCCGAAACTTCTCTTCTTTTGTTTCTAGGTCGAATTGTGATTATGCTCCAGTACATACTACTAGTCCACGCCAGAGTCAGGACATTATTCAAAACACTGAAGATTCCTACTTGGTTGGCGTGTCTTGCCACGATACCCCAAAAAAGACCCGAGCAGTCTGGCCCCGTTGGTCCTATAATCTCGATGTCATCATGTCTTGTTGCAATCTTCTTTGCGCCGTGATTGGCATTCTACTTGTCCTTCGTTTACCACATAATTCTCCATTTCCAAAGACAAACAGTGATCCACTGGCTTTTATCACACCTGACCAAATTCGAAACTTGAGACGTCCTTCTCCATATATTGGTTTAGAAAGTATCCCCAGACCAGTCCCTCCGATCCCTCGTTCTCTTGTCAATTTCCCACAAATCATCGCTCGAGTAGATGCTCGTCAAACAGACCTCGTATTTGATGACGATCCATTACGATACATGACAAACATGGGAATGGTGTCCCCGGAGGAAAGGAAAGTCCATGTCTCGAACACGGTATGACTTCTTATTGAACCGAAGTCAATCTTTTTCTGAAAGCTTTCAACAGGTTTCTACACTCTTTCAGTTCAGAGCGATAGATTTCGGGATGGAGAGTTGTGAACTCGTGATACGGTTTACAACTCCTGAGTTCAAGATGAATTCTTTCCCTCTTTCCCTCTATCGTCTTGAGGGGAATTCAACCCTTAATACCAAGATCTTATCTCACAACAATCGACCTACTCGCACTGGCCACGTAGGCGACATTCAAGTTACGTCGTCCGGCCACTCCGTGCAGTGGAACACGACATTTGCATGTCATTGGGATGAGTTATTATTATTCGAGCTGACATGCGCTGGAAATGATGAAGAAAGTCCAAAAAAATACCAGGACACACGGTGTGAAGTTGAATGGTGGCAGGGAAAGAAAGACAAGGATCCAACAAATGGTACATCCACTTTTTTTGCCCTTGTTGTTTGCTTCAAAGTTTACTGAGATCCGTTTGCAGGTGTGTTTATTGTTCAACATGCGACTGTGTAAAACTCAAGCGAATTTTTGGGAGGAACAATTTTTCTTGGAGCAGTCCGGCTAATAAACTCCTCCGCCGCCTCCTCCTCCTCCCCGTCGTTATTTCACGAATAAATACATTTCATATTTCTCTCTTGTATTTAATTTTTCGTTTGACTGCCCTGATACATAGTTACATATACTCACCGTGACCCTGTCCATTTGTGATTGATCGTACTTATACTGGATCCTACTATAGCGTACTATGTATTGTCGCATCAAAAGTCGATTTACTTAATTGATTGTGCGCTGACCTGTGTATCCCTTTCCAATTTATAAAACTCTCACTTCGTCTATAGACTTGAAGGAATGGAAGGGTCGTTACAATAATATCCACTTAAGAATACTGCAGTTCCGCTCATATAGAACCTGTGTCACTCTCGAGCCTGCACTCCCCGGCGCTCCACCTTGTCGCCTCTTTAAATCCTGGAGTCTTCAGCGAATCCTCGATGTGTCAGGTAAAAAGAAGTTGAAAAGAACCTGAACCTGGCGATTGCGACATCTCCATCTTGGATTCATCATGTTTAACCTCCAACCCGGGGTAGCAAGTGCATACGGGTACATACTGAATGTGAAATCACACATTCGGGCGTGAAAGCTAAAACAACGTTTTTTCACATCCGGTTAGGGCGGAAGTGATTCTGCTTTAAAAAGTCCCCATCGAGACCAAATATTTGTTGTCCTTCACTCCGACCAATCCATCATTTATAACTTTCACAACAATGTCTTCTCAAGCAGCCTCAGACGCAAACACCATCAAAAGAGGGACAAGTTCAAGCAATGCCTATGCTGCCAGCATTGAAGCTCAGAAGCGTAACCCCTATGCTCCCCGTGCCTCCGATTTCTTATCCAACATATCCAACTTCAACATCATTGAGAGCACTCTTCGTGGTTCGTTCAACCTCTACTCCCCTTTTTAAATCTCGGCTGAAGAATTTTCTATTGAAAAAAGAGGGAGAACAATTTGCCAACGCGTTTTTTGACACGAAGACCAAGATTGCTATCGCCAAAGCGCTGGATGCTTTTGGCGTCGAGTACATTGAGCTGACTTCACCCGCCGCTTCCGAGCAGTCTCGTGCAGACTGCGAGGCAATCTGTAAGCTCGGTCTCAAGGCGAAGATACTCACTCACATCCGGTGTCATATGGATGATGCTCGCATCGCTGTGGAGACTGGTAAGGTTTTCTTCTAGCGTTAGAAACATTCCTCTCGTTCGTTGCAGTTATTTATCTATTGCATCCAGGTGTTGACGGTGTGGACGTGGTCATCGGAACTTCATCTTACCTCCGGGAGTTTTCTCATGGAAAAGACATGGAGTACATAACCAAGACCGCCATTGAAGTTATCGAGTTTGTCAAATCCAAAGGAGTCGAAGTTCGATTTTCATCTGAGGACTCCTTCCGCTCCGACCTCGTTGACTTGTTGTCCATCTACCAAACGGTTGACAAGATTGGAGTCAATCGGGTGGGCATTGCTGATACCGTCGGGTGTGCTAACCCTCGACAAGTTTACGAGCTCGTGAGGACGCTTAGGGGGGTTGTCACCTGCGACATTGAAATCCACCTTCACAATGACACTGGAATGGGTGAGTGGCGTTCGGATGGGTTTAAAAATACCACGATAATAATTTCTATCACAGCCATTGCAAATGCATACACCGCCCTCGAGGCAGGAGCAACTCACATCGATACTTGTAAGCAATCGTCTCGCTTTCTTAGACAAAAAGGGGTTGATCAATTATACAAATTTTTTGTAGCGGTACTCGGGATTGGCGAACGTGTCGGAATCACTTCGCTTGGAGGACTTGTTTCCTGTCTTTATGCTGCCAACCCTGAATACGTCAAGTCAAAGTACAACCTTGGAATGCTTCGGGAGGTTGAGAACTTGGTTGCGGAAGCAGTTGAAATAAACGTTCCCTTCAATAATCCTATCACGTATGATTGGCGGTCTTATTCTGAATTTCAGTCCCTGATTTACTATATAAACAGTGGTTATTGCGCATTCACGCATAAAGCAGGTATTCACGCCAAAGCCATTCTCAACAATCCTAGTACATACGAGATTCTAAAGCCGGAGGATTTCAATCTCACACGATATGTCTCCATTGGGTGGGTGACATTATAATCCTAGCGTTTTCCCCACCATTCCCCACCATTGACACAATTCTCAGGCACCGCTTAACAGGATGGAATGCTGTTAAATCGCGTGTGGAACAACTAGGGCTAAAGCTCACAGACGATGAGGTCCGTGTTTCACCAATATTGTTCATAACTTCATAATGAGTTGTTATCCATTCGCATGTAGATCAAGGATGCAACAGCAAAGATCAAGGAGCTTGCAGATGTTCGTACTCAATCTATGGATGATGTCGACTCGCTTTTACGGGTCTACCACTCGGGCATACAATCTGGCGAACTTGCTGTCGGCCAGAAGGAGGCCCTCGATCGTCTCCTCAAACAACACAGAGAAGCGAATGAAAGTAACGAGGCATGATCTGATCCTTGTATCACTCGATGGCTACTTGGTAGACAAAAATTACACGTTGCATGTAAACGCCATGAGGCAAAAGTCCTCATTGCATACTAGTATATGCAATTAATGGTTGCTTCACGATACAAATAATGTATTATTATTCTGGCTTGACGAACTCTAGATACGTAAGTAAATGTACGGTCGGATCTATTGGAAGGATTGCTACTCTCAGGAAGGTCTTCATTGTTCAATCTCAAAACTCGCGCCAGAGGCCGTGAAGTCGGCTCACGGGCCAAATCCGGCAACCGTCGCACTTTGAAAAATCTCTGATCTCGTATGTGACTGTGACTGTAACTTTTTCTTCCACTCCATTGCGCCAACGAAGTCCTTTGTTCAGAAACATCTTGCCATTACCCCAAAGCACTCCTAAGCACTACGACATAGTTGCAGAAGACGAATTTTAGTCAGCGGATCGATGATCATTCCTTTATTTGCTTTGGCCGATACTCGAAACAAACGAGTAAGTATCTGAATGTGCGTTTGTCTTCACCCTTGCAGTTTTTCTCCCTTTATGCCGACCCCGTTCGTATTCTTCTCAATACAATCAAAGCTGAGCTCAACAAAGGCGTCCATAGTCTCCATGGACAAAAGGGAAGTAAGACAAGTGGCACATCCAAAGATGTAGTGCAATTATATAAATGTAAGAGATTATCTTCCTTTCGTTCACTAAGCTTTCCTTCTGTTTTCCAGACTGTTGATCAGTTCCTTCATTTCTTTCTATCGTTGTTAACATCTTTCATTGCTTTTCATTATACTTCAAACGGCTTCGTTGATCATTTCCCCGTCATGAACTCGATGACTACTACCAATGTTCTCAACGAAAGCAACTCTCCCGTTCCCCACCTCTCCGATCCTTCTCTACCAACATCAAACCCGCCTTCAAATCGTTCTTTCTCCCGAAAGTCGGATGTGAAGCCACGACGAGCTCGAGGACCTTATCGAACAGTCTCTCAACGTCGATGGGTCCTTCTCCAAGATCCCTTCATCGACCAATCGAGACTCCACCCCAAATACGCTTACTGTTCCGCGTGTTCCACGAAAATCTGTTTCGACAGAAGAATGAATTACAACGACGGGTTTTGGAACAAACACAAGAGGCGTTGTAAGACTATCAGAGCTATTGTTGCTGAGCGGAAGAGGTTAGATGTTGGTGGGGTTGAGTGGGAGGCATTTTTCAGGCCTGTAAGTGCATAATTTTACTTTCTCTGGTTCTGTTCGTTGCGTAGTTGATTGATCTCTTGATTCTTCAGGCAGTTCCACCCGACGAAAAAGACCTTGATCCCGAATTCGTCAAGGAATCTCAGAAGCCAACCGCCTATCTGGACTCTGACGACGATATGCAGGGTGGAGATATGAACGTTCCCTCTAATAAGATCATTACTTCCAAGAAAAAGAAGACGGAGATGACACGGACAAAGCATTCCACTACGAAGACCAGTCTAACGATTAGGATCCCTGCTCCAAAAATCTCTTCCCCGTTTCCTGCTTCGAAGCCCTCTACACGTTTATCTGGTTCTGCTAAGCAGGGTTCGAACCCCCTCTCTGGTAACACGGTAGACCTTGCCTTAGTACCTGACGGTGCTCCTATGGCACGTTCACAACCGGATGATGATGGATCTCGGCGGCGTCCTAGTTTGGGTCAGCAGTCAGATAGTTGTCCGAGTGGGTTAGCCGTCCCACGATTAGCAAACAAAATCTCAAACAATTCTAAGGCTGAACTTGGTAAGAACTTGTTTCGATTTTCAGGAGATCTCCAAACTCACTGAAATTATCAATGCTTATTTCCAGACGCAACAGCTCCACAGCATTCCCCGGCCATGTCACAAGGAGAACCCCATCCAACGTTCGATACCGTTTCATATCGACTGCCGGCACCACCACAAAGATCTTCTGTCATCACACCTCGCCTTCGTCGTCTCTTTCACCCTTATCCTCGCCCAAAAACCTTTGTTTTGGCAGATTTGTCCACTTCCCAAGACGATCATCATACACCTGTTCCTCTCATAGCAGAATCGATGTTGGAGTCCCGGCCCAGCCCCGACACGGAGTCGTATCAGCCTTCTTCGGCTCATACTGATCCTCGCTTGCAAATTCATTGTGAAGTTAGTCTTCCCAGGCCTTCGAATCCTACACGCTCTGTCGATTACGAGTTGAAGAAGAACGATACATCTGAGGTGGAACATATAAATTCCAACTATTCGTTTTGGATCACTGGGCCAGCATCATACGGAGAGTCGGTGAGATGGTCAGCTACTCACTAAGAATAATGATAAGACCTAAGATTTACCTTGTTATACTTCAATTTATTAAAAAAAAAAACGATATTTCGATCTCTTCCTTGTCCTTCGTTTTATACTTTTTACTCATAATCTAATCAATGCATTCTGAGCTCTTACCTACGATAGTATGATACGTTGTAATCATCAATATTTACGATATTACTAGTAATAAAAATGCTAAAAAGACATGAAATTACAAAAGTTGCAACTTGATACAACCTTTCTACTAATTTACATTGCATACTGCTCTTTCAACACTTCTCCGGTGTGTTGCTTGATTTTGTTCGATGACGTTTGAAATTCTGAATCGATCACACGACTAGCCATTATCAAGTCAATGTCGATGATCTCTCATGTAAGAAACCCACATTAAGGTTTAGTGGAGGGACAGTCTATAACTTGACTCTGGCTTGAGTCAAATTGAGGCCACTTTTTGCTATCCATCCAATTTCCTTACCTAATTGAGGGTAGATCTGTATATAAGATAATTGAACTGAGCTGGATTTGTACATAAGCATAGAAGTAGAAATGGACCATTGCTGCACATGGCAGACACAAGGCTGTTAGCACCAGCATCTTCTGTTGCTGAGTAGGCCTACTTGAGGATTTGTGATACCAGTAATCTTGCAGATCCAGATTTCAATTTTTATGCGGAGGATCACATGTCTACCTTCCAAATAAAATTGAGACGAGGAAATGATACAGCCACCTCTGCAAGTTGAGTTTAGCGAGAATAAGTCCTCATTTCATTTGGCCTCATAACGACATTTATAATGGTGCCAGTTTTTAGGTGACTCCAAGGACAAAGGGATTTGAATGGAAGCCAGTTAAGAAAAGAATGGCTCAACTCTGGAGTTGATTTTTGGAGCTAGAGTCATGTGAAGTCAAGCCAGAGTGAGCCAAAGTCAAGTTACAGCAGCACTAGTTGAACTGCAGGTTCTGTGGTGGAGATGGATGTAAGGTATAATAAAAATGTGTCATGGACAATGGAATTGTCAATTTGTACGACTACAAGTAGAACAGAGAATAATTAGTCAGCATGCTCATTCCAAACTTGGGTCCAATTGGAGCCATAAGCAAAATCATTCCAATCAACCTGGACAGATGAGTTTACAGCACCTGGTGGAAGGGTGAGAATTTGTCTAGAATCACTGAATCCATGTCTCAGTGGAGGTGGAATCCAAAGGATGAGGAAAGAATCTGAGATATTTTGAGTTGAACAAAGCCAGCCATGGGTGTTAATAAAACAGGAGTGATTGCCAGGTGAATGAGCATATGGGATCCATGAATGACCATTAATACAAAGCCCAGTGTGAGTGATCCATATTCTGACAGTGTGATCAGAAGACCCAGAAGCCACATGCCTCCCATCTGGAGAATATGCTACTGATGTGATTGGATGTGTGTGGCCCTGGAGAGGCTGGCCAACCTGTTCACCTGTTCACCAGTCTGGGTGTCCCATATCCTGACAGTGTGATCATAAGACCCAGAGGCCACATGCCTCCCATCTGGAGAATATGCTACTGATGTGACCCATTTTAAGTGACCCTGGAGAGGCTGGCCAACCTGGTTGCCAGTCTGAGTGTCCCATATTCTGACAGTATTATCATTAGACCCAGATGCTACATGCCTCCTGTCTGGAGAATATGCTACTGATGTGACCTGGTCTGTGTGGCCCTGGAGAGGCTGGCCAAACTGCTCACCAGTCTGAGTGTCCCATATCCTGACAGTGTGATCATAAGACCCAGAGGCCACATGCCTCCCATCTGGAGAATATGCTACTGATCTGACCCAGACTGTGTGGCCCTGGAAAGGCTGGCCAACCTGTTCCCCAGTCTGAGTGTCCCATATTCTAACAGTGTGATCATCAGACCCAGAGGCCACATGTCTCCCATTGGGAGAATATACTACTGATGTGACTGGGTGTGTGTGGCCCTGCAGAGGCTGGCC